>JAIUZE010004417.1:0-43582 GCA_022085475.1 Heliosperma pusillum
TTAGCAATACTTGCATCTTTCCCATCGTTCTGATTGCTATTTCTCTTTGTCTACGTAATCTCATATTACATAAAACTTTCTGAGTACATGTCTAGGTTTGAATCTAGACTTAGGACTCTTGGCCTAAAGGTAGCTCCCACTATTTTACCAGTATCATGGGATAGGATATACAACTATAGGAACTACTTCTAGTCCCTCCAATACTGTCGAATCCAAGCTACTTTCATATGCATCATCATATGATGCAATGTACTCCATTTCCGTTGTGAAATCCGCAATGATAAACTGCCTGGAACACTTCCAGCGGATACATGACATTTATATTTGAAAATGTCACTCCTACTTGGAACCTTTCCAATAGTCTTTTCTGCTTGGAACTCTTCCAACAGATAAATCTTCTATAAAACACAGCCAGTTCGTGATTTCAAATCCTTTGATCAGTTTGGAAACTGAAGTCTGTGTAACCCCTTACACACAACTCACTGTAAACTCCAAACACATGGAACATATCTTTAGTCCTTCGCAAGTACTTAAGGATGTTCTTTATGGCTATCAAGTGACTCTCACTTGGATTTGATTGCAAACGACTTGTCATGCTCAAAGCATGCGAAATGTCGGATTGAGTATACATCACAGCATATATAATTGATCCCGCAGCGGAAGCAAAAGGAATCAATAATAATGTGTTCAACTTCCTTGAACTAGTCAAAGATCTTATCAATATAAGAATTTTGACTCAACGCTAATATCCTTTTAGATTTATCTCCACAAATCCAGATATCTAAAAGATGTATTCTACTTCTCCAAAATCTTCCATCATTTAAATGATCAATATGTCTCCACATATAAGACTGATGAAAACCATATTACTCCCACTAAACTTCATGTATAAACATAATTTCTCGAGGTATCGAGAAATATTTTATGACATGATTGACACACTAATTCCAACTCTTTAGTGCTTACTTAAGACATCCTCTTAAGCTTGCAAATTAACTTAGGATAGTTAGGATCTACGAACCCACAGGTGAATATAAAATATACTACCTCTTCTAGAATCGTATTCAAGAAGGTGGTCTTTGAGATCCAATTGACATCATACTATTATGATATGCTGTAATCGCTAAGTATATTCGAATGGATCGAAGAATTAAGGTTGGTGCAAAACTCTTTGCCTACCCATTTATCTTTGAAAACATTTTAATCTTCACCCATGCAAATTTCGATCTTAAAAATCAATTTACGTTGAAGAAGTCGTACTTCTTCAAGTAAAATTTACCAGGTCACATACCTGACCATCACGTATGGAGTCCATTATGAATCGCATGACTCTAAGCCATAGCAAGAAGTTGGGACTAGAAATAAAACAGTCTTTTATAAGTCACAGATTAGAATTCATCACTATTAAGGATTGATAAAATTCCTCCTGACCTCTTAATGTTCCGAAGAAACAACTACTGAACAAACAATGAGGAAACTTTTTACTTTTTCCGGACCATATGCTCAGTTTGTGATCTTGAAACATTTTCTCCCACTCTGTCTTATCAAGAAAAAATCGTATTTTTAATTGAAAGACAGCATCACGAGTCACAAACGCTTTGTTCTCGTGGTCAATGTAGGATTATTGAGCACTTGTTTCATTCGGATAACTTACAAATTAGGCACGCTACCCGCCCATATCGTATATGGAATGAAATCAGACTGTTTTAAATGTGTTTTAATATGGTGGGAAAAGAAATAGCAGACAAAAATATTAAGATCCCAAGGTTAGTCAAATGGCTCATTTTGACTTGACAAAGACAAAACCATATCAGATAAGGTTTTTGTATCTCTATTCAACAACACCTTATCTCATAATGTATGTTAGAGAAGTTAACTCGTGAAACTATTTCACAATACTTTTGGTGAAAATCAAAGTCAATACTTAGATATTCATAGTTACGATTTAGTCGTAAGTCCTTGTCTAATACTCTTGGTGGTTAACTACTTCACATTGAAGCTCTTTGAACTTTTCAAAGATTTCTCATAGCACCTCATTAAGTAGAATCAAATATAATATCTACTTAAATCGTCGGTAAATAAAGTGAAATAGCCATTACCATCTCTGGTTGTGTTTGTTATTGGACCACGCATATTTTATGTAATGAGGCCAATAACTTACTAGTTCGATTTCCTTTTCAACAAAAAGGGCACGAATCATCTTGCCTTGAATACAAGATTCGCACACACCATAAGATTCAAAATCAAATGTTTTAGATGTGCTAAACAATCCAGAATTAAGATTAGATTTGGGTCACCAATTTTGAGCCTTTTTCAATCTATATGACAAGTAATTTCTAATTTAGGTCAAGAATATAGTTACCTTTGATTGGTATGGGATAACCATTGACCAAGTATAGGCATAAATAGATACAACGCTTGTTACATTCACAAAAGTGAAACACTTGTGTCGTACACTAAAGTGGATACAATATTCTTTATTTAGAGGTCATGTACATAATAACGTTTATTAAAGTATACCTCTAAATCCAAGACTAGATTGATCACTTTATAACTTTTATATGTCTCTATAGAAATAAAACTACAATAGTTATATTTCCCTTGTAGGTCGACATTAATCATGGTTAGTCGTCGCACGAATCATTATATGCATTGAATACATAGAAGAAAACCATAATGGGTATCTAATACCCAAAACTTGCATTTTAGGAAAATAAATGTCGATCATATAGATATTGTGGGTGAAAATAGTACACGCAATTTCTAGCTCTTTAGAAAACTTGGGGCAGATTCTTTTCTTGTGTCCTACACTGTAAGAATAGAATCATCAAAGGTTGGGTTTGACACCTTGCTTGGATTTTGACTTTACTATTCAAAATAGACTTGCCTTTTTCCCTCGTCTTGTGCGAACATCGTGCCAACCTACTCTTGAACCTCGTTTTATTCTTAACAATTAAGAATATAAACATCCCTCTTAGAGCTCCTACTCACTTTTATGAATCTCTACCTAGACAAGTAGATTAGAATTATAATGAAGATTACTCTTCATGTCATTCATGTTTTTACCTTAAAAAAGAATAAACCTTTCATAAAGTGACTACGGTATTTGGTTAATCATGATTTCAAATAAATCGAGAAACCTAGTCGTCCCAACTGATATGGCCTCTTTTGAGGTAAGCCTCGATAAGGAGCATTATGACGACATACCAAAAATTACAAATATTTTCGTTGGAGCAAAAAGATTGATGCACCGTTGTAATAAGAAGACGTCACTAAAACAAAATCAAAACGTTTTTGACTAAGTCTGACTTATTCATATACTCTTCATAAGAGACATTTGCAATGGTGAATATGAGTATCAAAAGAAAAAATCCAATTTGTCTTTAGCTATAGTGGAATAAACGGAGATTTAAATCGCAATAAAAAATGATACCGTGTAAATTAATGGAAACTGCTTTCCACGATTGAACGGATTTACAAGTTCGTAGAAGGATGAAATATTTGTCATTGCGCGAATAAAATAAATATCAACGGAAAATAAACATTCATTGCTTATATATAATTCACTTGTAAAACAATTTTAACAAGTCAAGCATTTATATAATGACCCCTCACTAAATTATATAAATGATTCCAAGACCCATCTTTAGACAAAAAATAGTCATCGTATGCTACATTTATCTGAAAATGGTAAGTCATTACTTGACTAATTCTACCCTTCGAACTCTTGGTTGACGGATTTCAACTAAATCCATCTCCTAGTCCAAAGATAACGCTTATCTCGTTGAGTCCAATCCAATTTTAGCTTGTGATCGTATCACCCTACTTACCCGAGGTAAAAAGGGACCCACGAGCGTGGTAGCCCTAATGAACACGGGGTTCATAGGTGTTACTAATTGGTAAGGCTAAATCTCAATTTTTTTAAGTTATGTGAGAGGTCTTGTCAATTTTGTTATTAATTCCCTATAAGTGAACTAAGTCGGTGAATTTTGAATAACTTTGAATTGACAATCGAGAAATAAAAATGCATGTTGGCGATTTTGGCATGTGCGGAAAAAACATAAAGCAAGCAAATAATAAATCCTAGTATGGCCACCTAGCTAATCTAATTAACTAGTAGATTACAAAATCGGAAACCAACTCCTTGGCCCCTTGCCTCTTCATGGCACCGTCTTTTGGAACACCGACTTCGGGAATCTCCGTCTTCATAATAATTAATTACAAAAGATACAAATAAAATTCCTTTTATACATTTGATCTAGAAAATAAAATAAAATTATTACAAACGGCGATACGAGATCGCAATAAAATTACAACCGAATCGGTATTCCCTTACATTACGGGTAATACCAATTAAAATAATCTAGGCCATACTAGGTACAACTTGCATTAAAATTTAAACAAATGACATTCATTCATTTAACCATAACAACATAAATAAAATGCTGAAAAAATATGCCAAAATCGCCCTTGATACTTATCATGCTCATTCTAGCTCGGTTTTATGGATTTTATCGATTTTTAACCATTAAAAATCATTAATCAACACTTAAATCGTATTTAAGCTCAAACTAATTATCTTAACTGATTTAGAACTCAAAATTAGTCCCCACTAACTTTGTTTGTATTTAATTAGTTCGAATTGATCGTATTTGCTAAATATAGAGGTTTAATCATAACATTTATGAAATGAACCCAAAATAAAACATAAAAATCATAAAATTTGAAACCAAAAATTTGACATTCTGGAACATTTCCAGGAACTCTAAAAACCAGAATAATTTGCCCAAAAATTTTGAATAAATTTTATGAACAAATAACAAAGTATTCAACAGTTTTATCAAATAAATTAAATATAGTACAATAGTGAAAACAATTATAAACTTTCACCAAGATGATATAAATCAGATTCTAAAATGTACCAAAAAATTTCAATACCAGAAAAGGATTTTTCAATTTTATGATCATAATAATCTCACTTTATTGACTTTTATCTTATAAAAATCAATAATCATGCAAAACTTAATTAAAAGTCACGAAATTTTACATACAGTATGTAAAACACGCATGTGAGATCATATCAAAATTTCATGTCCAGAATCAACATGCAACTTTTTTTAGTTAACTTTTAACATAAAACATGCATATTAACATGATTTAAAGGCCATAAATCAAAATAAATAGCAAATCAATCCCTAAAATCACCAAATTTGCCCAAACCCATTTTGAGGTCAGTAGGTATGCATGAAAAGCAAAAATTTCGTGCAAACTAATTTTTAACACAAATTTCAATTTTACCCAAGTTATCGTATAACTCGATTTCAATGCTTAAAATCGACATGCATGTAACAATTGAGCTCTGATACCACATGAATGTCCTAGACCTTTAATTAGACTCCTCTAATTATTTCATTAAATTACATTAACTTAATGATTTAGGATCTAGTTATCATGCATGCAAATATAAAAGCATAAATATAAAGATAAGATGAAATTTCCTTACAATGGGAATTTTCAGCCAAAATGGGGCAAAATAAGAACTCCTTCTTATTGTTCTTGAGCATGTATTTAGTGGATGATCCACCATAAAACAACCTCCAAAGTAGAAGGTCTTCTTCTTGTTGCACCCAAGATTAAACCCAAATAATCTTACCTTATTATTAACTAGATAATAAGAAAGAAATAATACTACTAATTTTATTGTATTACTACACTAATAATATGTAGAGAATATTAGTTTGCATGTAAGTTTTTTAGAGAGAAGTTGAGTAAGTAAGAGAAGTTAGAATAAAACACAAAAATTGAAATGGTGAAAAATGAACAACTCTTGTTCTATTCTAAGGCCAAAATGGCCGGTCCACTTGAGCTACAATTGAGCTCAATTTTGTTTATTTTATTCACATGCAAGATGGCTTGAGTGTAGAGTTAAATCAATGATTAAAGCTTGTAGGATATGTCATTATCATGTGTGTTTATGTGCAAGTCACTCAAGACAATTATCATTGTCTTTTATGTGTACACAACCGGTCACTTGTGTCCAATATTGACCATTTTGATTTTTGATATTTGTCGCACAAATACTTATTTACCATATGCTTAATTATCTTGTATAATTAAGTGTTAATTTGATCATATAACAATTATATGACTCAAATTAATAAAAAATCTACACTTAACTTTTAAGTGATATTATACCATTATATCAATATATAATGGGTCCCACAATGCGCAGTTAATTTATTTTACAACTCTTTGTAAATATAATTAACTAATTACCTCTACCTCAAAATTTATGCATAACATCAACTAATTTAATGAATTAACGATTAATCACTAAATTAAATCTTATTTAATCGTATTAAAATAAGACGTAAAATTTATTCAGTCAGTTATCGTATAATTGACTAATAAACTTAAGTGGAATGAGTTCCTAACTCAATTTCCAATAAATAACTCTCGTAACTAAACGTACATATCAAATATATGTAATGCTCTAATTAAACTGTATCGTATACAAATAATTAGTATTCTATTTGGGTCTCATCCTATAGGTGTGACCTAAAGGGATCAGTTGATCACCGCCGTCATACGACAATAACGTCAAACTCTAGTCAGCCGAGCGTTACCGATTTACGTTAATCAACTGACGTGGAGTATCAAAATATACTAATCATGCCACGTATATTCCAAATGAGATTCATTATATAAAAGCACTATTGTGGAGGACACTTACTCCAACACCTATAGTACGTGACTTTGTAGATGTGTTCCTGGAAGACGTGCTTGGAATCCCTCCTGAGCGTGATGTTGAGTTTTCCATTGATCTTATGCCTAGAACCGGACCCATAGCTATAGCTCCATATCGTATGGCTCCAACCAAATAGAAGGAGCTAAGGAAGCAACTTGATGAGATGATAGAAATGGGTTTCATTCGACTGAGTGCCTCACCTTGGGGTGCTCCCGTTCTCTTTGTGAAGAAGAAGGATGGTTCTATGAGACATTTCATTGACTACCGTGAGTTGAACCGAGTTACAATCAAGAACAAGTACTTCTACCTTTTCCAAGATTGATTTGAGATCCGGATACCATCAAATTCCCTTTCGTGATGTCGACATCCCGAAGACCGCTTTTAGTACAAGATATGGTCACTTTGAGTTCAAGGTGATGCCATTTGGTTTGACTAATGCTTTCGCTATTTTCATGGATCAAATGAACCGCACCTTTAGTGAGTATCTTGACAAGTGTGTAGTGGTTTTCATCGACGACATCCTTGTTTTCTCCAAGATCGAAGAAGAGCATGCTAATCATCTTAGGACGATTTTGAGTGTCCTTCGTCGTCAAAGGTGGTTTGCCAAATTCTCCAAGTGTGAATTTTGGTTACCTAAGGTGTCCTTTCTTGGACATGTGATTTCCAAAGAAGGTGTTATGGTATTAGACCCTTCTAAGATTGAAGTCGTGGTTGATTGGAAGAGTCCAACCGACGTTAGTGAAGTCCGAAGTTTTCTTGGTTTAGCCGGTTACTACCGTCGATTTGTCAAAGATTTCTCAAACCTTGCAAGACCGATGACTCAATTGTTGAAGAAAGAAACCAAATTCGTTTGGAATGAAGCTTGTGAAGCCGCTTTTCAAGAGTTGAAGAAAAGGTTGACTACCACTCCGGTGTTGACTTTACCTGTAGAAGCTGTAGACTTTGATGTCTATGGTGATGCTTGCAAGTTGGGATTGAGTTGTGTGCTTATGCAAAATAGGAAGGTGGTTGCTTATGCCTCGAGATAGTTGAGAGTTCATGAAGTGAACTATCCTACTCATGATCTTGAATTAGCCGCAGTTGTCCATGCATTCAAGGTTTGGAGGCATTATCTTATTGGTGTTCATTATCGCATCTACACCGACCACAAGAGTTTGAAGTACATATTTACTCAAACGGAGTTGAATATTAGATAAAGAAGATGGTTGGAATTGGTGAATGACTATGATTTTGAATTGCTATATAATGCAGGGAAGGCCAATGTTGTTGCCGATGCTCTAAGTAGAAAATCTTCTCATTCCTTGAATGCTATTTGGGTGCTACCCGATAATCTTTGTACCGAGTTTTGAAAGTTGAACTAGGAGTTCGTGGAGCAAGGATTTGATTATGTTGGTGCCATGGTTGCCGAACCCGTTCTTCTCCGCGAGATCCGCGAAAGCCAAGTTGATGATCCCATCTTCAAGTCCATTCAAGCCAAGCTTCTAGAAGGAAAAGCCAAAGACTTCAAAATTGATGACAAAGGTGTCCTTCGAGTCCATGACCGATTATTCGTGCCTAATGCTCTTGACTTGAGGAAGCGAATTCTTGATGAAGCTCACCTTTCTCCCTACTCTATCCACCCTGAGGCGATAAGATGCATAAAGACTTGAAGCTACAATTTTGGTGACCAAATTTGAAAGGTGATGTTGTGTCCTATGTTGGAAGATGCCTTACTTGCCAACAACTGAAGATCGAGCACAAGAACCCGGACGATTGCTACAACCTTTGGATATTCCACTATGGAAGTGGGAATCTATTTCTATGGATTTCATTATGGCTTTGCCAAGAACCGTTGGAAGTAAAGATGTCGTATGGGTTATTGTTGACCGTTTGTCCAAGAGTGCCAGATTCATCCCGATCAAGGAGACTTGGAGCTTAGATTGACTAACCAAAGCCTAAGTTGATGAGACCGTCAGATATCATGGTGTGCCGAAGGAGATCATATCCGACCGAGAGCCGAGGTTTTGTTCGAGATTTTGGAAGGCTTTACAAGAAGCCTTGGGTAGTTAGCTGTTGATGAGTAACGCTTTCCATGCCCCTACCGATGGTCAGACTGAGAGGACAATTCAGACTTTGGAAGACTTACTTAGAGCTTGTGCCCTCGACTTCCAATTTAGTTGGGAAAAGAGTTTACCTTTGGTGGAGTTTTCTTACAACAATAGCTACCATGCCTCGATCAAGATGGCTCCTTAAAAAGCTCTCTATGGAATGAAATGCCGAAGCTTTATTTGTTGGGATCAACTGAGTGATATTCGTGATTTAGGTCCCTATGTCCTTGTTGAGACCATTGATCATGTGAAGGTCATCCGCGATAAGATGAAAGCTTCTCAAGACCGACAAAAATCCTATGCCGATGTTCAAAGAAGACCGTTGGAGTTTGAAGTTGGAGATAAAGTGTTCTTGAAGGTATCTTTGATGAAGGGTGTTAAGAGGTTTGGTGTAAAGGGTAAATTGAACCCGAAAACATTGGACCCTTTGACATTGTGAAAAGAATTGGTGTCGTAGCATACAAGTTGGACTTGCCTCCGAATTTGGGCAAAGTTCATAATGTCTTCCATGTTTCTCAATTGAGGAAATACATTAGTGACCCGAGCCATGTTCTTCAAGCCAAAATTCCCGAACTCGAACCGAATTTTTCCTTTAAAGAGAAGCCAATCCGTATTCTAGATCGCAAGAACAAAACGTTGAGGAGCAAGGTGGTGCCATTAGTGAAGGTTTTTTGGAGATGTAGTAATGTTGAAGAAGAGACGTGGGAACCGGAAGCTACCATGCGTGCTAAGTATCCAAGCCTATTCGACTAAGGTATCCTTCTTTCGCTCAAGTTTCGAGGGCAAAATGTTTTAAAAGGTGAGGTGATTGTAACACCCGTAATCTTAGCCGCCGTAATTTTATAATATTATATTAATATTAGTTATCTTAATTTTAGATTTAGATTATAAATTAGCTTTCCGTGCCTCATCTAGCAAATCGGAGTCCATAATAAGACTCTACTCGGAATTTCGTGTGAGTAGGCCTTACGTTGCAATTTTGGGCCTATGAATCTCTTCAACCCACCCAAAAGACCAACCCAAACTCACATTTTCCACTCAAAATCTCAGCTCACTATTCATCATCTTCATCCTCACAAAAACACATAAAACCCTAACCTCCCTCACCATTTTTGAACCCCAAAGCCTTTCCACACAAATCCTACCATATATCACTCAATTCTTACCCAAATTCGTTAATTCTTGGCTAGTTCTTTTTCTTTTCTTCTTCTCTTTCTATTAAGGTAATAAAAATCCCGTCTTTGTCTCTTTCGTTTTCTCATCTTTTTCTCAAGGTGAAATAGTCATCTTTTTATATAAATTAGTAGGAGGAGACCTTCAAGATTCCGACAAGGACTATTATCTAGTCGAGAAAGAGCTAGAAGACGAGTGAAGACGCAAAGAGGTAATGATGAAGGGTTACTCGATATCAATACGTATTTTTAAGTGTTAATTGTAGATGTATTTAATGAAAGATTGAATCTTTGCGTTAATTTCATATATATATATATATATATATATGTTTAATTGTTCATCCATATATATGAATTCACCTCACATGCTTATCTTTCACTAATCTTATGCTAAGTTACATTTATCTTGTTAGCTATGTCTACATATCATGCTTCAATTTGAGCTAAGCAATTAATGTGCTTTAATTGATCTTGTATAATGATTGGATATGTTTAGAGTGCATTAAATGTGGTTTGTTGTTGATATGTGTGTTGGAATTAAGTGTGAGTCCCAGGCGGCCGACCGGCCGCCGGCCCCCCCAACCGGCTGGGCACACCTGTATGTTTGGTCGATATTTTAATAAGATGCGTGTCTCAGCCGGCCACCTGGCAGCCGGTGAGGTCTCACCGGCTGAGACTTTACCTCTTCCCCTTTTCTACATTTTTATCATTTTGGCCTATGACCCCAGCGGGGTAACCGGCAATCGGTCATACCCACCGGCTTGGGATCCCCTGTAAATTGTTGTTGTTGTTAAGTGTTGATGTGGTACCAGTCGGGTACCCGGCAGCTGGTCCACCTGATCAGCTGGCACCCCCTGTGACTTTTTCCCATTTCTTCTCCACTTGTCTTCACATGTAATAGGTTGTATGGTTTGTTTATCTTATAAACTTACGTAATAATATTAAATATTCACGCTTAGAATATATGATATCTCACATGTTTTTATTACATGATTTGTGATGGTTTTTGGTATATCTTTTCTTGAGTCGGTTTTACCTTATGTATTTGATTTAAGCACTAATCGTTGATTGCTTTGAACTCTCATTCCCGGCTACACCCTTATCCTCGTTAGACTGGAATGTCGGAGCGATGGGGGGGGGGGGGGTATCCTTGATGCTTGTATGCATGTTTTAGTGGGGATATGACGACGTTGTTAGGAGGTGAACGTAATGCGTTGATCGACCCGGCAGTCAAATGTTGTATCTTCCTGAGTCGATTCATAACATGATGCTTATTATTTGGCATTTCACATACTTATATCATATTATCTTGAAATGTACGTTTGTACTTCAAATGATTTACTTGTATATGCGTTTCTACATGTTTATTTGTCGTTTATGTATGTTTACTTGTGATATGGCTGGGAGAACCCGAAGTTACTCCCCACTGACTGTGGCGTTCGTGTTTCATGAATGTACATGTACATGTAGGTGCTACTTGGGGTTGAGACTAGTGTGAGCTAGCGAGCGTCGTTTCACAATGATTACCCATTACCACTTAGACTCTTATACTTTCAGAGTATTTATATATTTTGGGACCATTGTCTCCCTCGTAGTGATTTGTCGACCTCATCGACGCTACTACTTTATTTGTTTATGTTGGATTTCACCTTTTGATAATGTTTGCGAAACATGTCTTCAAAAGTTTTAAAAATTCTTTAATTTCTGCTGCATGTTATTTGTTTATCTTTATGCTTTCGCGAGGGTTGTCACACTCGAAGCGACTGACTCAAACTCAATTCTAAGTTTGGATTGGGTTCGGAATATGGTTCATTTTACATTTGAAATTGAAGAGGATTGAATTAAAAGAACTAAAACGAGCATTAAAACGGGCAGCATGCCCGCTTAAATGGCTTCGTTTTGGGTTAAATCATTCTAATCCGGCAGCATTCGGCTGAAAAAGATTTCTTTTCTCAAAAGAGGCATTTTGCAAAAAGGAAATTCGGGATTATTCTAATCCTAACTCGACAGCATTTCAGCTTGAAAAATGGATCTTTTTTAAAAATATGTAAATCAAGTAAACTGGATTATTCTAATCCTAATTCGACAACATTTCAACTTGGAAATGGATCTTTTTTCAAAAGAGGAAAATCGAGAAAACTCGGGATTATTTTAATTCTAATTCGACAACATTTCAGCTTAAAAATGGATCTTTTTTTCAAAAGACACAATTTGCAAAAGGTAATTCGGGATCATTGTAATCATAATTAGACAGTATTTCAGCTTAAAACCGATTTTTTTCAAAAGAGGCAATTTGCAAATGGAAATTCGCTTATTCGACACCATTTCATCTTAAAAATGGATCTTTTATCAAAAGAAATAAATCGAACAAACTCGGGATTTTCCTAATCCTAAATCGGCAGAGTTCCAGCTTGAAAATGGGTATTTTTCAAAAGAGGTGAATCGAAAACAATTCAGGATTTTTCTAATCCTAAATGGCACCATTTCAGCTCGAAAACGGGTTCTTTTTTTTCAAAATAGGTAATTCGAATTTTTTTGGGATTATTCTAATCCTTATTGAGCAGCATTTCAGCTTAAAACGGGTTCTTTTTTCAAAAGAGGTAAATCGGAAAAAAAATCGGATTATTCTAATCCTAATCAGGCAGCATTTCAGCTTAAAACAAATTGTTTTTTCAAAAGATGTAATTCGAAAAACAATTGCGGTTATTCTAATCCTAATTGACCTTTTTCGAAAATATGGGTGAATAGTGACTCAAAATTTCGAAAAGATGGGCTTGGAATTTTGAAAACAAATGGGTTTCAAAACCGGATTCTAATTTTTGAAAATGGGACGTGTTTGAAAAACGTGATTTTTAAAAACACGACACGGGATTCACATAGCATGTAGTCATTCGCACTTTAGGAATGCAGTGCATGGGGTAGACTCTTATAAGTCTCGGTCGGTCTTCTAAGAAAAGGTCCATGCCAGTGAAATCGCTTTGTCGGGGAACCACATACTCGTCATAGCCTGTAACAAAATGACATGTATACAGCCGCCAACCTCCACGAATAACCTTGATATTTAAATCAGACACAGTGGACGTCATTTTCCTATATTGGGAGCAACCCTACGGAGAAAATGGCCCAAATTCTAAGGTCTCAATGGGGTTATGCATGATTAAAATAAAAAAAATATGACAAGTACTTTTAATAGCCTTTCATTTGCTTTTAAAGCTTCACTATGCCCACCAGAGTCGCCAAATTGTAGATGAGGGAATTCGATCCACGCAAATGGTTTTTATTTCAGAAAAAAAAAACATTTTTTTCTTTGCCTTTTAAAAAGTGTCGCCACTAAATTTTGAAATGGAATTTAGAAACCTATTTTAGAGATTTGAGTTCGTGTGAGATTACGTGTTAGGAAGTTAATTTAATGTCATTAAAAATCACCCAACCCCGCCCGTTACAATAAAGGTCTCTACTAAACAAAAGAATGGCTATTTGGAGATATGTCGCATGCAATTTAAACCCTAACATATGATTTTCATTCTATGTCGATTTATTGCATTTAACTTCGTCAAAGTTATTTTAACATGTGAATGTTCATTTAAGCTAACTAGTATAAACAAACAAACAAAGGTGGATAAGAGATATTCCTAATTTTAGCATAAGAAATATTAGCAAACGTTAATGGTTAGTTTACAAGCAAATCGAATCTAACTATTTCATAATTAAAATCAAATCGACTAACTAACATGCCAATGTCATAGACACAATTAAAACATGATATTCTACATGATTTAAAATGAACAATAAATTAATTTCATTAAATTTATCAATCTCTCTCAATCAAACATGTCATTAATCAAATTAATTCAATTCAATATATCTTACTTTATAATTTAAATCAAAACAAACTAATAATCAAAACTAAATAAACAAACTAATCAAAACTTCATTCTAATTAATTTGTGACATCCTAAAAATTATTAAACTAAATAAAGTTTCACTTTAATTAATTTATACCATCTAATCATCATTGAAAGCAATTAAACGATAATTAAACGATAACGAATTAAACTAAGCATGCAAATTAACTAATCAACATAATTAGTACTAATCCTACAACAATTCATCATCATCAATCATCAACAATAATCATAATTAATATTAGCAAATATTAACTAATAATAAAAGACGATAATTAAAAATAAACGATAAAAGGGAGAAAAGGGATTGAATAATCGCACCCATTACTTACATGTACTTCGAACGGTATTCAAGAACGTCGCATGTAAGCTTTCACCAAGAGGTTTCAAATCATATCCAACAAAAAAAGATTAAATCTTTAACCTTTAAATCAAAAAATCAAATAATACAAATAAACAAATTCTTGGTTTGCGCGGTTTTAAACCCTTTGCGCATCGATTTTCAAATTGATGCCACGACTTTGTTTCTTACTCAAATGTTGTTCCAAAAGGTGTTTTGTAATATTGAGACTACAAAGGTTTTCTTTTGAGAAAGAAATAGAAGAAAAAACGTTGTTTGTTGGACTGAAAACGAGTAGTAACAGCTGCTGTCTAAAACAGAATTAAAGATGAACAAAGGAGCGATTCTCGCTCGAATCGTCACCTAAACTCGTGTATGATCCTTGAGAATTATACCTAAATATTATAGGAGTACTAGGTATGTTTCTTACTTGAGGTTTTAATGGTGGTTGAAGGTTTGAACTTGGTTTTGAAGAGAGGTTGAAGAGGGGGTTGTTTTTGTGTGTTTGTGTGTTTATTTTTGCCTCTGTATTTTTCGCGTTTTAGGGTTGTACAGGGTCCAATATATGCTAGTCTGAAAGACCTAGATATGCTACAATTAAGTTATAGATGGAATTTTAAAAAGATTGGATTTTGGAGGTGTTTAGGAAGTCGATTTTCAATCAGGTTTGGAAGGTGATTTGTGAGAGATATGGAAGAGATATTGAGATGATTATAAAGTGTATATACTTGTCTACCACGGAATAGCAAATTTGTGTTTGTAGTATTGATTAATGGGTCAAAAATTGGGTTGAAAAAGGTTGCGTGTTTTCGCCAAAACAGGGCCACCAACACGAGATGATGCGGGCTAATTTGAGTGGGTTTGGGTACGATTTTGGATTGTGGCTTAGGGCTAGGTGGTAGGCTAGGGTGTGGTCTAGGTGAGAAGGATAATGGTGGCTCCATTTGGTGGGATGGGTGGCCGGCAATAGGCGGCTGAAACAAGAGCACGCGCATGGGGGTTGGGGGGTTAGTTTATACGTGGACTTTGGGGAAAATAAAGGGGGTTTTGGGGTGTATGATAGGGGGATTGAACCAGGTAACTTATGGGGGTGTGTAATGGCTTTAGTACTCCTCAAAATGCGGGTCCAAAAACAACCAAGAAACGAGCTCGAAATCGTTCCAAAATCAAGCTACAAGACCGTCTTAAAATCGTAAAAATTCAAATCAAATAAAAACGATTAAAATACGTAAAACTGATTTTTCAAATCAAAACTTTTCAAATATTAAAATGAAATTTTTTTTTAAATCATATTCCATGATTTATAAAAGCGTAAATTCAATTTAAACTCAAAAATACGAATCAGAAATAAATTTCATTTACTTCAAAAAAAACTCATTTCAAATTAATTTAAATTTTATTTATATTAATAAAACATCTGACTAACTTAAAATAATCCATTTCAAATTATTAAAACCGTCAAAGCGTTCCGCTTTACATCATAGAGAACGAACTTTTCGACTGACTACCGTCAGTGAAATTACACGTGTCCTATCATCATCGGGTGTTTGGTGTGATTTCTATAAATGCCAGTATCGACAGATACGGGTATCTACATTAACTCAATACTAACTAATAGACATTGGTAAGTAAGGTATTGAATCCACATGGAGACCGTAATAGTGTAGTAATATTTGTTTCTAAACTAATTGCAATAATGATAATAATAAGAGGTGAATTCAATAAGATTAAAAGTATAAGGTTTCAGGTTAGGTTCACTAGGATTATTATTTGGGGATAGAGGAATAATCAATTAACATGCAATAAACTTATCTAACGACACAAGATCGGTCGATTCAATTATGTCCTTTAGATCAACAATTTAACATGTGATCGTTATGTTTAAACGAGTTCTTTTCAATTATCGTAGCCTATATTAGTCTTAACCCGGTCGGTGATAATCATAATTTGCGAGACTAATTTGTTAATCCTGGTCAGTAATCAATTAACTAGGTTTAAAACGATAATCAAACGATAACCATGCAATTGTTATTCAATCATTTAATCTACCCCTTCTAACAATCCTAGATCCCCTTTCAACCCTAGATTAAAGTTTACCTACTCATATTAAATAAACTAACGACAATTAAACTTATGTAAGACATAATTAAAAGCATAAGAAAGATTAAAGTAGTAATTACCGATTACAAGATTGAAAGATCTTGCGACAGTTGAAGCAATACGATAGCTAAAAATAATACTAGGTTTTTCTAAGATTTTATAAGTAATAAAAAGTATAACTAATAATAATAGACGAGTTTTCTATTTATATTAAAAAATAAGCGATTTAAAGAACGATTAGGAAAACTCTTCGTCTTAAAAACACTCGATCGAGTATTGGTGCACTCGATCGAGTGTCCGCGGTAATTCTCAGCTTTGCGCAATTACTTTCAAACGGCTGTCATCTCTTCGTTACATACATGAATTCCACGTGTGACCTATGGAAAGCTAAGAGAAAGAGATTTCTTTTGCCATGTGAATCACCTTGATAGGAGTTGTAGAACTCAAGATATTCAAGTTTGAAGTCAACACTTGTGAAAGCAACCATTCTTTCTTCGCATTTCACATTTGTTTGGTCTTTCAAACTAACTTCTTTGACATTCCTTCTGGTTTCTTTCTTGATATCCATTTAAAGTATAAATTCTCCAAATATCGAGTCCATTTTGCTTCGCAAGGAATCCAATGCCTCCGAATCGCACCAGATATACACAATAGCACAGAAAAGCGGTAGTATCGACATTTTAATATTTAACGACATCTAATCATATAAATAAGCACAAAACCGTAACAATAGTGACTAAGGGGAGGCATAGACATGTATATAATTATTACTCATCAACAATCCAAAAGTGCTCTGCATGCTCCTCTCTTGTCTTCGAATAAATATAAATATCGTCAATGAATACTAGCACGAATTTATCGAGGTAAGGGCTAAACACACGATTCATGAGATCCATGAAAACAGTTAGGGCATTAGTAAGACCAAATGGCATGACAATGAACTCATAATGATGGTAGCGGGTCTAGAACGCCGTCGTCGGAACGTCCCCATTTCTGATCCGCAGCTGATGATAACCTGATCGAAGGTCAATCTTTGAGAAGACAAACGCTCCATTCAGCCGAACGAAAAGATCGACTATCGAGGCAATGGATACTGATTCTTCACCGTTATCTATATTAAGCTCTCGGTTCTCAACGCGTAACCGCATTCTGCCATCCTTCTTTTTCACAAAAAACACTCGTGCGCCCCATGGAGACACACTCGGTTTCACATAGCCCTTCTCCAACCACTCAATGTGATGCTTCTTCAATTCATGTAGCTCCTTCGGCCCCATACAGTACGGTGTCTTGGATATAGGCCTCGTCCCCGGCTTTAATTCAATCCCGAAGTCGACATCCCTCTTGGGAGGCAACCCTGGAATTTCCTCCGAAAATACATCGGCCTACTCCTCAATAATAGGAATATCACTCGACGTAAGCCCTTCCACCCTAGTGTCACGAATGTGACACAGCACCAAGGGATATCCCTTCCTCAAGAGACTATTGAGGGTCATAGCCGCTATGAGCTTAAACCTCGGTATATCAACAACACCACGATAAGAATTTCTTACTCCCTTTGTTACTCTAATGGATACTTTTCTAAGGTCAGAATCAATGGATGCCTTATATTTAACTAAGCAATCCATCCTAATTAAAGTCACGAAACCAGTCAAAGGAAATTATAACATATCAATAGATAAAACGCACCCTATGGATTAAAAACTTTATCGTATATGGGTTCACCCTCCCCCGATCCTAAAGTCTACACATGCTCTTTTGCCACAAATGAATGTATGGCGCCCGAATCAAATAAAACAAAGGAAGAATGACCATTAATAAGAAATGTACTTGTGAAAAATTTGGCATTTTCTATCGCTTCCTCCTTGTTCATCATGAAGAGTTTCCCACTTTGCTTTGGTCCACCTTGGCCCATTCTAGCGGAAACACTAGCCTCCGGCCTCCTTGATCCACTTTGGGTTGGACGGTTGAAAGAATTGGAGCAATCAAAGCTCCCTTAATTAAATTGCCTTCCTTGATTGATCCATGCTCCATGATTACCTCCTCCACCTTGGCCTCCTCCACGCTACGAACTAGCTTGGTTGAATGAAGATGATCTCATTTATGTAACATTATTTGTACATTCATGCTTTTTATGGCCAAATCCGCCACATCCATGGCATTGGATTCCTACCGGGTTTGAAGCACTTCGGTGAGATCCACTACTTCCTCCACTAAAGCGAGAACTCTCCCCTTATGAAACTTGAACCACCTCCTTCACCTTCATCTTTTCTTTTCTCACCACTTGCCTCTTCTAGATCCTTGGTCATGGCGACGATTCTTTCCGCATTCCCCGCACGGGTGTATACTTCCTTCACATCTGTGCGAGTACCGAAAATCATCCTCTTCATTATGTCAATGCTCAACCCCTTCTCAAATCTCACCGCCATAACCGAATCACTTATACGCATATCATATACATGGTTTTCAAACTCCATGGATTTGGTATAGTAACCATCCATCGACATATCTTCGACATCAAAAAGGTGTCAAATTCCATCCTCAAGCGACTCCTAACATGCTCCAGTATGAGTTCATCCTTGAGCTGTCCCTTATAGCTAAACCATGGAGTTTAACTTTATTCCAAAGCTTCGTTGTAGATATCTCTCATATGATCACGCAAAGAGTTCCACCAAAGTCCGGCCTTACCTCCTAAGTAGAAGGCGGCTTTGTTAACCTTCATAGAGTCGACGCAACCTGTGACGTCAAACACATTCTCCATATGTCGAGTCCATTTGTCGAGAAGCTTAGGCGAACCGCTCTCTTTGTACTTCATTGGTCATTTACGAGCTATAATGGTGCTCATCTCCATTGCATCAAGAGTCCTAGGCCTCGCTCGATTTATACCATTAAGGGCTTTGGTCAACGCGGCATTTTGCTCTATAAGACGGCCTATCTCCTCCACGCTCATCGCTTCATGAGGATTCTCACTAGCTTTCTTCACCATTCTATAAAACAAGAGATACAAAACAAATCCCAATATTTCATTAACGTTTCTTAGAAAAATAAGCACATATACAGA
Organism: Heliosperma pusillum; assembly: GCA_022085475.1. NCBI lineage: Eukaryota > Viridiplantae > Streptophyta > Magnoliopsida > Caryophyllales > Caryophyllaceae > Heliosperma > Heliosperma pusillum. The sequence goes on from JAIUZE010004417.1 coordinate 19,411, forward strand.
AAATAGAGCTTACTCGGTCGAGCAGGATGTCCACTCGGTCGAGTTGCTCACCAACTTAGTCGACTAACGTCCCTACTCGGTCGAGTAGAAGTTCATACTCGTCCGAGTCAGAATTCATACTCGGTCGAGTAACATTACTCGTCCTAGTCCTCTATTACTTACTCGAGTGAAAACAATCAGGGAACTTTTCAAAACCATCACGCATGGAGTGACCACCTGCAGCCTTAAAATCGAAATAAATTCACACCAAAGCATATCAAACATCATTCAAATCTAATTTCCATTCCAAATCCAACATATTTCATACTCCTGAACATATTAACATACCTCATATCATCTTCATTCTCATCATATCACATTTCTTCATCATCTCAAATTCCGACATCATCAACAACAAGTACCAACACACTTCACACAACATAATCATCACATAAGCACAAACAATACATGACATCGCTTCCCATCCTATATCTACCCACGTTAAGTGACCGGTGAGAGAATAGGAGAGCCGTAGTGCCATTAGGAACGTCTCCCCCATTTTAGAAAATTGGCTCCAAACAACTCACCTAGGGTTCATTATATTTAGACCCTCATGATTCATTGGTTTTAGGTTCAAGATCGTCGCTCTGATGCCACTTTCCAACACCTCACCATACCTAGAGACTTTATGCAAGACCTTCTGAATATGGTGAGGTGCTACGCCCCGGTTTTGCAAGGGTATGATGTACCAATTTGAGTCTCAACACTGGAAGTCAACAAAGTCTACAATTTCTCAAACTCAAAGTAATGTTGGAGTAAGTGTCCTCCACAATAGTGCATTTATATAATAAATCTCATTTGGAATATACGTGGCATGATTAGTATATTTTGATACTCCACGTCAGTTGATTAACGTAAATCGGTAACGCTTGGCTGACTAGAGTTTGACGTTATTGTCGTATGACGGCGGTAATCAACTGATCCCTTTTGGTCACACTTATAGGATGAGACCCATAGTAACTATTAATTTGTAATATACAGTTAATTAGTACATTACATATATTCGATATGTATGAGAGTTAATTGTTAAGAAATTGAGTTAAGAACTCAAATTCAATTAAGTTTATTTTTCAATTATGCGATAATTGACTAATAAATTTATATCTTATTTTAATACGATTAAATAAGATTTAACTTAGTAATTAATCGTTAAATTACTAAATTAGTTGAGGTTTTGAGATAGAGGTAATTAGTTAATTATATTTACAAGGAGTTGTAAAATAAATTAACTAAGCCTTGTGGGACCCATTATATATTGATATAATGGTAAAATATTACTTAAAATGTTAAGTACATATTATTTATTTAATTGAGTCATATAATTGTTATATGATCAAATTAACACTTAATTATACAAGATAATTAAGCATATGATTAATAAGTATTTGTGGGACAAATATCAAAAATCAAAATGGACCATTTTGAGCCATGTGAGGCCGGTTATGGTAGTAGTAGTAGTAATGATAATTGTTCTTGTTTATGCAAACAAGCAACCTTATGATAATGACATATCATGCATTCAAATCATTACATACACCACCATACTCTACTACAATTGCATGTGAATCAAATAGCAAAAATCAAAGGCCTTATGGACACATGAGGTCCGGCCATCATGTCCGTAAAATGGACAATGGTTGTTCATTTTTTACTAACTTGATTTTGCTTATTTTTCACTTCTCTTTCTAAAACTCAACTTCTATCTAAACTCTCATATATATTAATATTCTCTACATATTACTAGTGTAGTAATACAATAATATTAGTAGTTTTTATCTTACTTATTATCTAGTTAATAATAAGGTAAGATTATTTGGGTTTAATCTTGGGTGCAACAAGAAGGAGACCTTCTACTTTGGAGGTTATTTATGGAGGATCATCCACCTAATTTCATGCTCAAGAACAATAAGAAGGAGTTCTTATTATGCCCATATTGAACCGAAAATCCCAATGTAAGGATGTTTTGGTCTTATCTTTTCTTTTATGCTTTTATATTTGCATGCATGATCACTAGATCCTAAATCATTAACTTAATGTAATTTAATGAACTAATTAGAGGAGTCTAATTAAAGGTCTAGGACTTTCATGTGGTATCAGAGCTCAATTGTTACATGCATGTCGATTTTAAGCATTAAAATCGAGTTATACGATAACTTGGGTAAAATTGAAAATTTGTGTTAAAATTGGTTTGCACGAAATTTTTGATTTTCTTGCATACCTACTGACCTCAAAATGGTTGTGGTCAAAGTTGGTGATTTTATGGATTAATTTGCTATTTATTTTGATTTATGGCCTTTAAATCATGTTAATATGCATATTTTATGTTAAAAGTTAACTAAAAATAGTTGCATGTTGATTCTGGCCATGAAATTTTGATATGACCTCACATGCATGTTGTACATACTGTATGTAAAATTTCGTGACTTTTAATTAAGTTTTGCATGATGATTGATTTTTATAAGATAAAAGTCAATAAAATGAGATTATTATGTTCATAAAATTTAAAATTCCTTTTCTGGTCTTGAAAATTTTTGGTACATTTTACATTCTTCTGTTGATACTCTTGGTGAAATTTCATAATTTTTTTCACTGTTTTACTATATTTAATGATTTTTATTTGATAAAACCATTAAATATTAAGTTATTTGTTCATAAAATTAATTTAAATTTTTTGAGCAAATGTTTTTACTTTTTGAGTTCCTGAACATGTTCCAGAATGTACAAAATTTTTTGTTTCAAATTTTATGATGTTTATATTTTATTTTGGTTTTATTTCATAATTGTTATGATTAAACCGTAATATTTAGCAAATGAAATTAAATCGATCTAATTAATGACCAACAAAATTAGTAGTGACTAAGTTTGAGTTCTAAAACAGTTTAGTTGATTAGTTTGAACTTAAATACGATTTAAGTGTTGATTATTGATTTTTAATGGGTAAAAATCGATAAAATCCATAAAACCGAGCAAGAATGAGCATGATAAGTATCAAGGGCGATTTTGGCATGATTTTTACAGCATTTTATTTATGTTGTTATTGTTGAATGAATGAATGTCATTTATTTAATTTTTAATGCAAGTTGTACCTAGTATGGCCTAGATTATTTTAATCGGTATTACCCGTAATGTAAGGGAATAACGATTCGGTTGTAATTTTATTTGCGATCTCGTATCGCCGTTTGTAATAATTTCATTTCATTTTTTTTAGATCAAATGTATAATAGGAATTTTATTTGTATCTTTTTGTAATTAATTATTATGAATACGAAGATTCCCGAAGTCGGTGTTCCAAAAGACGGTGCCATGAAGAGGCTAGGGGCCAAGGAGTTGGTTTCCGATTTTATAGTCTACTAGTTAATTAGATTAGCTAGGTGGCCATACTAGGATTTATTAATTGCTTGCTTTATTTTTTTTTTTTGCTCATGCCAAAATCGCCAACATGCATCTTTATTTCTCGATTGTCAATTCAAAGTTATCCAAAACTCACCGACTTAGTTCGCTTATAGGAAATTAATAACAAAATTGACAAGACCTCTCACATAACTTTAAAAAAAAATTGAGATTTAGCCTTACCAATTAGTAACACCTATGAACCCCGTGTTCATTAGGGCTACCACGCTCGTGGGTCCCTTTTTACCTCGGGTAAGTAGGGTGATGCGATCACAAGCCAAAATTGGATTGGACTCAACGAGATCTGCGTTATCTTGGGACTAGGAGATGGATTTAACAGAAATCCGTCAACCAAGAGTTCTAAGTGTAGAATTAGTCAAGTATTGACTTACCATTTTTAGATAAAGGTAGCATGCGATGACTATTTTTTGTCTAAATATGGGTCTTGGAATAACTTATATAATTTCGTGAGGGGTCATTATATGAGTGACTTGTTTAAAATTGTTTTTTACAAGTAAAATATATATAAGCAATGAATGTTTATTTTCCGTTGATATTTATTTTTATTCGCGCAATGACAATTATTTTTCTTCTATGAACTTATAAATCCGTTCAATCGTGGAAACGGTTTCCATTATTTTATACGGTAGCATTTTGATTGCAATCTCCGTTTATACCACCGTAGCTAAAGACAAAATGAATTGTATCTTTTGATCCTCATATTCACCATTGCAAATGTCTCTTATGAAGAGTAAATGAATAAGTCACACTTAGTCAAAAAGCGTTTTTGAATATTTAGTGACGCCTTCTTATAACAATGGTACAATCATTTTTTGCTCCAAAGAAAATATTTGTATTTTGGTATGTCGTCATTATACTCCTTATCGAGGCTTACCTCAAAAGAGGCCAAATCAGTTGGGACGACTAGGTGAATTGATTTATTTAAAATCGTGAATAACCAAATACCGTAGTCACATCATGAAATGTTTATCCTTTTGAAGGTAAAACCATGAATGAAATGAAGAATAGTCTTCACAATAATTCTAATATACTTTTCTAAGTAGAGATTCATGAAAGTGAGTGGGAGCACTAAGAATGATGTTTATATTCTTAATTGTTAAGACGAGGTTCAAGAGTAGGTTGGCACGAGTTTGGCACAAGGCAAGGGAAAAAGGCAAGACTATTTTGAATAGTAAAGTCAAAACCCAAGCAAGGTGTCGAACCCAACTTTTGACGATTCTATTTTACTGTGTAGGACACAAGAAAAGAATCTGCCCAAAGTTTTCTAAGGAGTTAGAAATTGGGTGTACTATTTTCACCCATAATATCTATATGATCGACATTTATTTTGCTAAATGCAGTTTTTTGGGTATTAGATACCCATTATTGTTTTCATCAATGTATTCAATGCATATAATAATGATTCGTGCGACGACTAACCATGATTAAATGTCGACCTACAAGGGAAATATAACTATTGTAGTTCTATTTTCACAGAGACATATAAAAGTTATAATGAGATCAATCTAGTCTTGAATTTAGAGGTATACTTTAATAAACGTTATTATGTACATGACCTCTAAATAAAGAATATAGTATCCACTTTTGTGTACGACACAAGTGTTTCACTTTTGTGAATGGAACAAGCGTTGTATCTATTTATGCCTATACTTGGTCAATGGTTATCCCATACCAATCAAAGGTAATTATATTCTTGACCTAAACTAGAAATTATTTGTCATATAGATTGAAAAGGCTCAAAGTTGGTGACCCAAATCTAATCTTAATTCTGGATTGTGTAGCACATTAAGAGGCTAGTATTAACAACTATCCCTAAACCATCTGATTTTGAATCTTATGGTGTGTGCGAATCTTGTATTCAAGGCAAGATGATTCGTGCCCTTTTGTTAAAAAGGAAATCGAACTAGTAAGTTATTGGCCCCATTACATAAGAATATGTGTAGTCCAATAACAAACACAACCAGAGATGGTTATGACTATTTTACTTTATTTACCAACGATTTAAGTAGATATTATATTTGATTCTACTTAATGAGGTGCTATGAGAAATCTTTGAAAAGTTCAAAGAGTTTCAATGTGAAGTAGTTAATCACCAAGAGTATTAGACAAGGACTTACGATTAATTCGTAACTGTAAATATCTAAGTAATGACTTTGATTTTCACCAAAAGTATTGTGAAATGGTTTCACAAGTTAACTTCTCTAACACACATTATTAGATAAGGTGTTGTTGAATAGAGAAACAGAACCTTATACGATATGGTTTTGTCTTTGTCAAGTCAAACTGAGCCATTTGACTAACCTTAGGATCTTAATATTTTTGTCTGCTATTGCTTTTCCCATCATATTAAAACACATTTAAAACAGTCTGATTTCATTCCATATACGAGATGGGTAGGTAGCGTACCTAATTTATAAGTTATTTGAATGAAACAAGTGCTCAATAATCCCACATTGACCACGAGAACAAAGCGTTTGTGACTCGTGATGCTGTCTTTCAATAAAAATACGATTATTTCTTGATAAGACAGAGTGGGAGAAAATATTTCAAGAGCCACAAACTGAGCATATGGTCCGAAAAAAAATTTCCTCATTGCTTGTTCAGTAGTTGTTTATTCGGAACCTAGGAGGTCAGGTGGAATTTTATCGTTCCTTTATAGTGATGAATTCTAATATGCGACTTATAAAAGACTGTTTTTAGTCCCAACTTCTTGCTAATGGCTTAGAGTCATGCGATTCGTAATGGACTCCATGCGTGATAGTCAGGTATGTGACCTGGTAAATTTTACTTGAAGAAGTACGACCTCTTCAATATAAATTGATTTTTAAGATCGAAATTTGCATGGATGAACATTAAAATGTTTTCAAAGATAAATTGGTAGGCAAAGAGTTTTGCACCAACCTTATTTCTTTGATCCATTCGAATATACTTAGCGATTACAGCATATCATAATAGTATGATATCAACTGGATCTCAAGAACCACCTTCTTGAATGCAATTCTAGAAGAGGTAGTATATTTTATATTCACCTGTGGGTTCGTAGATCCTAATTATCCTAAGTTAAATTTGCAAGCTTAAGAGGATGTCTTAAGTAAGCACTAAAGAGTTGGAATTAGTGTGTCAATCATGTCATAAAATATTTCTCGATATCTCGAGGAATTATGTTTATACATGAAGTTTAGTGGGAGTAATGTTTTTGCATCATCTTATTGTGAGACTATTGATCATTTTAGATGATGGAAGATTTGGAGAAGTAGAATCTCTTTTAGATAATCTGGTTTTATGGAGATAAATCTAAAAGGATATTAGCATTGAGTCAAAATTCTTATATTGATAAGATCTTTGACTCGTTCAAGGAAGTTGAACACATCATAATTGAGTCCTTTTGCTTCCGCTGCGGGATCAATTATATACGCTGTGATGTATACTCAATCCGACATTTCGCATGCTTTGAGTATGACGAATCATTTGCAATCAAATCCAAGTGAGAGTCACTTGATAGCCATAAAGAACATCCTTAGTACTTGCGAAGGACTAAAAGATATGTTCCATGTGTTTGGAGTTTAAAATGAGTTGCGTGTAAGGGTTACACAGACTTCAGTTTCCAAACTGATCAAAGTGATTTGAAATCACGAGCTGGCTGTGTTTTATAGAAGATTTATCTGTTGGAAGAGTTCCAAGCAGAAAAGACTATTGGAAAGGTTCCAAGTAGGAATGACATTTTAAAATATAAATGTCATGTATCCGCTGGAAATGTTCCAGGCAGTTTATCATTGCGGATTTCACAACGGAAATGGAGTACATTGCGTCATATGATGATGCATATGAAGGTAGCTTGGATTCAACTGTATTGGAGGGACTAGAAGTAGTTCCTATAGTTGTATATCCTATCCCATGATACTGGTAAAACAGTGGGAGCTACATTTAGGCCAAGAGTCCTAAGTCTAGATTCAAACCTAGACGCGTACTCAGAAAGTTTTATGTAATATGAGATTACGTAGACAAAGAGAAATAGCAATCAGAACGATGGGAGAGATGCAAGTATTGCTAATCCATTAGCTATGCTTTTGCAGGCTGAACATGATAGTCATGTCATTTCAATGGGATTGAAATATGCACCTGAATTGCTAGAGATTATAAGATATGAAATTATTGATAACGTATCAATTTTTCCAAATATTAGATAATCGCATTCATTGTTAGAGTTTCATTAAAAACTCCTTATTTAGTTTGACTAAATTTTAATACTTTGTTTATCCGAATTGGTTGAAAGAAAAGTTGAACCCAATTCAAGTGAACAGGATGAACTTAGTGTTTTGTCCCTAGTCACTCATTTGAGGTGACGTCTCGAAGTGACTAGATTGTAAGTCGATCGATGGTTGGTTCAGCACCATGGGGTCATGGAGATGACTGGTCGTTTACATAGGCAGACTTTGGAGACACTCTGTCAGGCAGTGACCATAATAGAGTCCCTTATCAAAATTGTTGAAGCCTGGTCGTGGCGGGGGTTTCTATTTTATTCCTATGAGTCTATTCTTTAACTGGCGACCATTTACCTAGTCGGTGTTTTTTCTCCGATTGACCCTTGTTTTTTGTCCCTAGGTCGTGCGTGAAAAGGAGGCTGCTGGACATCTTCTCTTCTGGGTCTGGTATCTTCATCACACATTTGTCATATTGTTCAACGGGAGTGGTCCACCCACGTGGGTATCATAACATCTTTCGGGCCACTCGAGGAGTTAAGGTTACTGGGACTGCTGCCACGCTCGTAGAGAATCTCTCTGGTAGATTTTCCGGTCAGACAGTTACTCTCCCAGATCGAGAAAAACCACTCTATTTATAATTTCAATTGCAAGTGCGACCTGTAAGACACCTTGCAATGAGTGGGAGGATGTGACGCAAAAGAGACAAGAGAATCGGTAGCACACAACTTGTCGAGACAAGTGGGAGAAATTGTAGGAGGAGAAGTCCTCCGCAATAGTGTTGCTACATGCACAACTTTGATCAGACAAGTGGGGAGGATTTTGTCCTCCACAATAGTGCATTTATATATTAAATCTCATTTGGAATATACGTGGCATGATTAGTATATTTTGATACTCCACGTCAGTTGATTAACGTAAATCGGTAACGCTTGGCTGACTAGAGTTTGACGTTATTGTCGTATGACGGCGGTAATCAACTGATCCCTTTAGGTCACACCTATAGGATGAGACCCAAATAGAATACTAATTATTTGTATACGATACAGTTTAATTAGAGCATTACATATATTTGATATGTACGTTTAGTTACGAGAGTTATTTATTGGAAATTGAGTTGCGAACTCATTCCACTTAAGTTTATTAGTCAATTATACGATAACTGACTAAATAAATTTTACGTCTTATTTTAATACGATTAAATAAGATTTAATGATTAATCGTTAATTCATTAAATTAGTTGAGGTTATGCACATATTTTGAGGTAGAGGTAAATAGTTAATTATGTTTACAAAGAGTTGTAAATAAATTAACTGGGCATTGTAGGACCCATTATATATTGATATAATGGTAAAATATCACTTAAAAAGTTAAGTATATATTTGAGTCATATAATTGTTATATGATCAAATTAACATTTAATTATACAAGATAATTAAGCATATGATTAATTAGTATTTGTGGGACAAATATCAAAAATCAAAATGGACCATTTTGAGCCATGTGAGGCCGGTTATGGTAGTAGTTGTAGTAATGATAATTGTTCTTGTTTATGCAAACAAGCAACCTTATGATAATGACATATCATGCATTCAAATCATTACATACACTACCATACTCTACTACAATTGCATGTGAATCAAATAGCAAAAATCAAAGGCCTTATGGACACATGAGGTCCGGCCATCATGTCCTTAAAATGGACAATGGTTGTTCATTTTTTACCAACTTGATTTTGCTTATTTTTCACTTCTCTTTCTAAAACTCAACTTCTATCTAAACTCTCATATATACTAATATTCTCTACATATTACTAGTGTAGTAATACAATAATATTAGTAGTTTTTATCTTACTTATTATCTAGTTAATAATAAGGTAAGATTATTTGGGTTTAATCTTGGGTGCAACAAGAAGGAGACCTACTACTTTGGAGGTTATTTTTGGAGGATCATCCACCTAATTTCATGCTCAAGAACAATAAGAAGGAGTTCTTATTGTGCCCATATTGAACCGAAAAATCCCAATGTAAGGATGTTTTTGTCTTATCTTTTCTTTTATGCTTTTATATTTGCATGCATGATAACTAGATCCTAAATCATTAACTTAATGTAATTTAATGAACTAATTAGAGGAGTCTAATTAAAGGTCTAGGACTTTCAGCATTGTGGGCCGAGAATTCCATGAAGGCCATTAGGGATGAAGCTATGATGAATAATCCCTCTCCTTCTTTCACTCCAAGGCCAAATGTTTATGGGAAGAGACCGTTTATTCCGTCTTCCTCTAACTCTTATGCTAACAAGAGGAGATTCAATCCTCCTTCAAATGAAAATACAAGAGCTCCCGCTCCTTTCGTTCCTTGAGCTACTTCTAATGTGGCTCATAGGCCTTATTCTCCTCAAGCTCAAGGTCGCTTGTGCAACCGTTGTAGACAACCATACCATCCCGGTGTGCCTTGTTCCAACCGACCTTATATTTGCTACTTTTGTCAAAAGGGTGGTCACCGTTATGAGGATTGCCCCGATCGAAAGTTGCCCCCTCCTATTGCTAAACCAAAGGGTTATATCTTTGTAATGAGCCGTGCCAAAGCCGACGCTCATCCGGAGATAATTACGGGTATGTTCTCAATCTTAGAACAACCGTGTCTTATTCTTTTTTATACCGGTGCTTCTATGTCTTTTGTGTCTTCGACTTATGCTAATAAATTATCTATCGAGCCTAAATCTAGTGAGGATACTCCCATATCCTTACCATCCGGAGATATTATCTCTTGTTCTACTCTATATCCTAATATCCCAATATCTATTGCGGGTTCTATCTTTCCCGCTAATCTCCTTAAGTTCCCTCTAGGAGAGTTCGATATAATTCTAGGCATTGATTGGTTAGCATTGTACCATGCTAGGTTCGAGTGTCGTGATCAAAAGATTTATTTAAAGAGTCCTTTAGGAGTTAGAATAACCTATAAGGGATCTCATCCCCGAAAAGGTGTGTCTTTGATTTCCGCCATGAAGTTGGTAAGTATGGTAAGAAAGGGTCACCAAGCATACTTGTGTGTTGTGACTTCTTCAACTACCTCTTTGCCAAGTATTGAAGATGTGCCTATAGTTCGAGAATTCGTTGATGTATTCCCTGAAGATTTGCCAAGGATTCCTCCCGAGCATGATGTTGAATTCTCTATTGATCTTGTACCTGGTTCGGACCTATAGCCAAAGCTCCTTACCGTATGGCTCCAACCGAGTTGAAAGAATTAAGGAAGCAGCTTGATGATATGATTGAAAAGGTTTTATTCGACCAAGTGCCTCGCCTTGGGGTGCTCCCGTTCTTTTTTGTGAAGAAGAAAGATGGTTCTATGAGGCTTTGTATTGATTATCGTGAATTGAATCGGATTACAATTAAGAATAGGTATCCTTTACCAAGAATTGAAGATTTGTTTGATCAACTAAAGGGTGCTTCTACTTTTTCCAAGATTGATTTGAGATCCGGTTATCACCAAATTCCCGTGCGTGAGGTTGATATTACGAAGACCGCTTTTAGTATAAGGTATGGTCATTATGAGTTCAAGGTGATGCCATTTGGATTGACGAATGCTCCCGCTATCTTTATGGATCAAATGAACTGCACATTTAGTGAGTACCTTGACAAGTGTGTGGTAGTGTTCATTGACGATATCCTTATTTTCTCCAAGACCGAAGAAGAGCATGCTATTCATCTAAGGACTATTTTGGGTGTTCTTCGTCGTCAAAAGTGGTTTGCTAAATTCTCCAAGTGTGAATTTTGGTTACCTAAGGTGTCCTTTCTTGGGCATGTGATTTCTAAAGAGGGTGTAATGGTGGATCCTTCGAAAATTGAGGTCGTTGTTGATTGGAAGAGTCCGACCGATATTAGAGAAATTCAAAGTTTTCTTGGTTTAGCTGGTTATTACCGTAGATTTGTCAAGGATTTCTCTAAGCTTGCTAGACCGATGACCCAGTTGTTGAAGAAGGAAACCAAGTTCTTATGGAATGAAGCTTGTGAAGCCGCGTTTCAAGAGTTAAAGAAAAGGTTAACTACCGCTCCGGTGTTGACTTTGCCTGAAGATGGTGTAGACTTTGATGTCTATTGTGATGCTTCTAAGATGGGTTTGGGTTGTGTTCTTATGCAAAGTAGGAAAGTGGTGGCGTATGCTTCGAGGCAGTTGAGAGTTCATGAAGTGAACTATCCTACTCATGATTTGGAATTGGCCGCCGTTGTTCATGCTTTGAAAGTGTGGAGACATTACCTTATTGGAGTTCATCGTCGTATATTCACCAATCACAAAAGTTTGAAGTACATATTTACTCAAAAAGAGTTGAATATGAGACAAAGAAGATGGTTGGAATTGGTGAATGATTATGATTTTGAGTTATTGTACCATGAAGGGAAGGCTAATGTTGTTGCCGATGCTCTTAGTAGGAAATCTTCTCATGCATTGAATGCTATGCGAGTATTACCCGATGATCTTTGTGCTGAGTTTCGAAAATTGAATTTGGAATTCGTGGAGCGTGGATTTGTTCATGTTGGTGCTATGACTGTCGAGCCTGTTTTTCTCCGTGAGATCCGCGAAAGCCAAGTTGATGATCTTACCTACAAGTCTATTCAAGCCAAGCTTCTTGAAGGTAAAGCTAAAGATTTCAGATTTGATGATAAGGTGTCCTTCGATTCCATGGCCGATTGTTTGTTCCTAATGCTCTTGATTTGAGAAAGCGAGTTCTTGATGAAGCTCACCTTTCCCCTTATTCTATTCACCCCGGGGGTGATAAGATGTACAAAGACTTGAAGTTACAATTTTGGTGGCCGAACTTGAAGGGCGATGTTGTGTCTTATGTTGGAAGATGTCTTACTTGCCAACAAGTGAAGATTGAACACAAGAGACCCGGTGGATTGCTACAACCTTTGGATATTCCACTATGGAAGTGGGAATCTATTTCTATGGATTTTGTTATGGCTTTGTTGAGGACCGTTGGAGGTAAAGATGTTGTTTGGGTTGTTGTTGATCGTTTGACCAAGTGTGCTAGATTTATTCCGAACAAAGAAACCTGGAGTTTAGATCTTTTAGCACAGGCATATGTTGATGAGATTGTTAGATACCATGGCGTTCCTAAGGAGATCATATCCGACCGAGATCCGAGATTCTGTTCGAGATTTTGGAAAGCTTTACAAGAAGCCATGGGTAGTAAATTGTTGATGAGTACCGCATTTCATGCCGCTACCGATGGTCAGACCGAGAGGACTATTCAGACTTTAGAAGATTTGCTTAGGGCTTGTGCACTCGACTTCCAATCTAGTTGGGAAACGAGTCTACCGTTGGTGGAGTTTCCTTACAACAACAGTTATCATGCATCGATCAAGACGACTCCTTATGAAGCTCTTTATGGAAGGAAATGTCGGAGTCCTATATGTTGGAATCAATTGAGTGATGTTCGTGACTTAGGCCCCGTTGTTCTTGTTGAGACTATTGATAATGTGAAGGTCATTCGTGATAGAATGAAAGCCGCTCAAGATCGGCAAAAGTCTTATGCCGATATTCGAAGAAGACCGCTAGAATTTGAGGTTGGAGATAAGGTGTTCTTGAAAGTATCTCCAATGAAGGGTGTTAAACGGTTTGGTGTTAAGGATAAATTGAGCCCGAAATACATTGGACCTTTTGATATTGTGAAAAGGATTGGTGCCGTTGCTTACAAATTGGATTTGCCCCCGAATTTGGCTAAGGTTCATGATGTATTCCATGTTTCTTAATTGAGAAAGTATGTTAGTGATCCAAGCCATGTCTTTCAAAAGGAAATGCCCGAGCTTGAACCGAATTTATCCTTTGAAGAGAAGCCGATCCGCATCCTAGACCGCAAGGATAAGAAATTTAGAAGTAAGGTGGTTCCTTTAGTGAAAATCTTGTGGAGATGTGCTAATGTCGAAGAAGAGACTTGGGAAACGCAAGCTTCTATGCGTAGTAAATATCCAAGCCTATTCGATTAAGGTATCTTTCTTTCGCTCAAGTTTCGAGGGCGAAATTTTTTAAAAGGTAGGGTGATTGTAACACCCGCAAATGTACCCTATTTTTATAGTAAAAATATTTTACGGATACTTTTCAGCGAAATTTAGTTTTAGTTTAGAATTAAATTTCCCGTGTCGAATTTAGAATTTCCGAGTTCGTATTTGATTTTACGCGAGATTTCAAGTGAATCACGTCTTAAGACGTCTTTGACTTTTCTTGACTTTTTCCACTCACTCTCTACTTATACTAACCCTAACCCTAACTTCCTCACAACTCAACATTTCTTTCTTCCTCACTAAGAAAACCCCAAAAACCTAGCTTCCATTTTGATCTGTCTTAGAGTCGTCATAACTCTTTCATTTCTCGCTCAAATTCACGTAAGTTCGTCTCATTCTTCCCCTCTCATCGTCCTCTATCCGTATTGGTAATAAAATTACCGTCTTTCTCGCTTTTCAAATTATCCGTCTTTCTCAGGGTGAATTATATTCATCTTTTATTAACTATTTGTAGGTGGTGACCTCCAAGATCCCGACAAAGACTACTTCTTGATTGAAGAGGACCTTGACGCGGAGTAAAGACGCAAAAAGGTAACGGTGAAGGGTTACTCGATATCATTTACGTGTTTTATGTGTTTTCTATGTTAGAAATCGTAATTAGAATATGATTAGTAAGCTTAGGGATTGTGTTGTTAGTAATGGATGTTGTTAGTTGAGAATTTATATGAGAATTGATGAATTATGATGATAGATGATTGTTGTTAAATGTTGATCCTTAGTGAAATTGGCATTTTCGTGTGATGTTGACCCCAGCCGGCCGACCGGCAGCCGGTCAGCCGATCGGCAGCCGGTCAGCCGACCTGCTGGGGCAGTGGCTGTATATTTTTGCATGTTACGTAAATTTTGATGCATGAAGTTGATCTCAGCCGGCCGACCGGCTGAGACACCCCTACTTTTCCTTTGTTTTTCTCATGTACCCTTGGTCCCAGCCGGGTAGCCGGCAGCCGGTCACCTTGACCGGCTGGGACACACTATATTTTCAGTCGAGTTTTTCTTATGATACATGGTACCAGCCGGGTAGCCGGCAGCCAGTCCACCTGACCGGCTGGCACCTGCTGGACTTTCCTTGTAATTCTTGTTTACGTTTTCGTTTATGATATTTCCGATGGTTCATTTATCGTATAAATTTACGTAATGACTTTAAATATTAATGTTTCGAATATATGATATTTCATTCGCTTGTATCGCATGTTTTGTGACGGTTTTTGATATGTCCCACTTTGAGTCGGTTTTTACAAATATTACGGTTTGAGCACTAATTTTCTATGTGCTTTGTACTCTCATTCCCTTGGCTACCTCCACGTTCGTAAGGCTGGAATGTCGGAACGAGGATTTATCCTTACTGCTTAATTGCATGTGTAAGTGGGCATACGACGACGTTGTTGGGAGGCGAACGCTTTGCGTTGATCGACCTGGCCGTCAAATATTGTGTACTTACGAGGTGGTGTTATTTGCATGTAGCGTACCGCTTGTTATGAGGCTTGTGCTCTTTTCCGCCTCTTTCGTGAATGTCGACCGAATTTGGGGTACTCGGCGTCTATGATTGACCGAGTCTTGGATGCGAAATGTTTATCGCATGTCGAATCGGAAAACGTTATTCCGAAAGTCTGGCTAGGTTTAGACTAGGACCGTATTATTATCGCCGTCCTACCGGAGGAAATTAATCCACATATACGAAATGTAATCGTGTATGCGTTCAGGGAAATGTTTATCCCGTGGATGCCTTTTAATCAGACTTGCCATGTACACGGTGCTAGTGCGTTTCATTTACCGTGAGAGAGGTCGTCAATGTATTGGTATGTTGAATGGATGACTATATGATCGATTACTTATGATCTTCGCATGACTTGGCATGGTTTGTTTGTCGAGTCTCAATCTTATCAAACTTATACCGCTAACGGTGAGATGCAAGCCCTAGTGAGCGTATTCGGTTGCCTAAGAGTGTCTTCCCCGAGTCTTTGTATAACATGATGGATTCGGACTTGTATTCATATGCTCTTATCATTATATATTGAATTGCCTATCTATCCTTATCGTATTTCACATGTATATCTATATATGCATGCTTCTACTTTTGTATTTCCTTTTATGTACTTTTAATGTGATATGGCTGGGAGAACCCGGAGTTACTCCCCACTGACTGTGGCGTTCATGTTTTTCATGGATGAACAGGTTGCTTGATTGGATGGCTTTTTGCTTGGTATTTTGGGTTCGGGTGTGAGCTAGCGGGCGTTGTCCCTGGATGAAACACCTCTAGGCGTTGTTTAGCTAGTTGCTAATTACCTTGTTGTTGGATAACATTTTGAGAGACTACGTCTCTTGTTGTAGTATATTTCGTACTTTGGTTTGTAATATTTGACACTCCTCGTATACTTCTTCTTGCATGTATAAAAGTTTTAAAAACATCGTATTTTCCGCTATTTAAATCACATGCTTGTTATGTTTTATTTCAGCATTCGCGAGGGTTGTCACAGTTGTAATGCTTACTACGAACCCAATTGAGAAGTACTTGGAGGCAATGGGGAAATCATTGCGATCTTTTGGGTTAGATGACATATTACAATGCCCAAATTAAATTTTAAGAAGAACAAGAGATATTGTTAACTTACTAGATGCCCCAATACCATAGGAATGTAGGGACTGTAGGGCCCTCTTAAATGTGGCACAAAAACAAGCACTTGACAGTGTAATTGCCCATGTGAGGGAGGACAAGTCTGCGGCGTTCTTCATAGATGGGCCAGGTGGGACGAGTAAGACTTTCCTGTACAATGCCCTTTACGCATAAGTCAGGTTAATGGGCAAGATAGTGCTACCAACTGCAACTTTCGGTATCGCAGCGTCCAATATACCATCTGGGAGAACAACTCATTCATGGTTCAAGATCCCTATCGACGTAGATGCGTCTTTGGCTTGTGATGTGCCTAAGCAGAGTTGTAACACCCGCAAATGTACCATATTTGTATTTTAAAAATATTATACGGATACTTTTCAGCGAAATTTTAGTTTTAGTCTAGAACTTAGTTTCCCGTGTCTGATTTAGCAAATACGAGTTCGTAATCGGACTTTACTCGAAATTCCGTGTGAGTTACGCCTTAAGGCGCTTTTGGGCTTTTTCCATATTCTTCCACTCACCTTATACCCCCTTATAACCCTAACTCCCTCACTCACTTTTCCACTTACTCCTTCTTCCTCAACAAGTAACGAAAACCTAAACTCCATTTTTGATCAAGCTCAAGATCGTCACTACTCCTTCATTACTTACTCAAATCCGCTAATTTTTGTCATAATCTTCCCCTTTTATCGTCCTCTATCTTAATTGGTAATAAAATTACCGTCTTTCTCACTTTTCAATTTATCCGTCTTTCTCAAAGGTGAATTATATTCATCTTTTGTTGTCTAATTGTAGGTGGAGACCTTCATGACCTCGACAAAGATTACTACCTAGTAGAGGAGGACCTAGACGAGGATTGAAGACGCGAAAAGGTAACGGTGAAGGGTTACTCGATATCAATACGTGTTTTATATGCTTTAGTTGTTGTTTACTAAATGTCTAGTGACATTTATTAGATACGTAATATAGCTTGATGTTAGTATATGTGTTGGAATTGGATGTGTATCTATAGAATTTGTGTTGGCTATATGATTGTTGATAGTTGTTAAGGATTGTTGATGATTATTGATGTTGAGTGATGAATTTCGTGGGTTTGTGCTCCCAGCCGGCCGACCGGCTGCCGGTCAGCTGACCGGCTGGGAGGGTGGCTGACTTTTTTGGACGTATTTTGGTGTTATGTGAGTCTCAGCCGGCTGACCGGCAGCCGGCTGAGACACCACTTTTCCTTCTTCTTTTCTCAATAAGCATATGGTCCAGCCGGGTAGCCGGCAGCCGGTCCACTCGGTATTTTTAATGGTTTTCATATGTTACTAAAGCGCCAGCCGGGTAGCCGGCAGCCGGTCACCTTGACCGGCTGGCACACGCTGTATTTCGTCTTCTAATTCTTTTCTTATACTTTCATTTATAATAGTTTGAACGGTTCGATTGTCGTATAAATTTACGTAATAGCTTTTAATATTCATGTTTAGAATATATGATATCCCATTCGCTTGTATCGCATGTTTTGTGGCGGTTTTTCATATATCCCCCTTTGAGTCGGTTTTACATACGTTATGATTTGAGCACTAATTTTTAAGTGCTATGAACTCTCATTCACCGGCTACCTCGTTGCTCGTTAGACTGGAATGTCAGAACGAGGAGATGTATCCTTAATGCTTGAATGCATGTTTTAGTGGGGATATGACGACGTTGTTGGGAGGCGAACGCTTTGCATTGATCGACCCGGCCGTCAAATGTTGTATACTTGCGAGGTGGTGTCATTGCATGTAGCGTACCGCTTGTTTATGATGTTTGTGATCTTTCCGCCTCTTTCGTGAAGGTCGACCGAATTTGGGGTACTCGGCTTCTGTGTTTGACCGAGTTTTGGATGCGAAATGTTTATCGCATGTCGAATCGGAACATGTCTATTCCGAGAGTCTGGCCATGTTTAGACTTGGATCGGATATTATTATCGTCGTCCTACCAGGAGGAATTGAGTCTACATATACGAAATGTTAATCGTGTATGCGTTCAGGGAAATTTTTATCCCGTGGATGCGAATTTATCATACTTGCTATGTACACGGTGCTAGTGCGTGTCATTAACCGTGAGAGATGTTGTCACCGTATTCGTACGTTTGAATGGATGTTTATATGTTGATTACTCGTGACCGTTGGATGACTTGGCGTGGTTTATATGTCGAGTCTCTATCTTATCAAGTATATGCCGCTAACGGTGAGATGTAAGCCCTAGTGAGTATATAGTTGCCTAAGGGTGTTTTCCCCAAGTCTGTCTATAATATGATGCTTTTCGTTTTATACTTCATGTACCTATATCTGTATATATTGAAATGCCTATTTATCCTTCTCGTAGTTCACATGTATATATATATATATATATATATATATATATATATATATATATATATATGCATGCTTCTACTTGTGTATTACCGTTTAAGTATGTTATTTGTGATATGGCTGGGAGAACCCGGAGTTACTTCCCACTGACTGTGGCGTTCATGTTTTCATGGATGAACAGGTTGCTTGGATGGATTTTGCTCGTTGTTTTTGGGTTCGGGTGTGAGCTAGCGGGCGTTGGCCTCGACGATTCACCCCTTGACGTTTCTTAGCTAGTTTGCTAACAACTTTGATATTTGATAACGTTTTGAGAGACTACGTCTCTTTGTAGTATATTCTACTTTAGTTTGTATTTATTTGACATTCCTCGTACTTTTATTTTGGCATGTAAAAAGTTTCAAACATACCGTATTTTCCGCTACATAAATCGCATCCTTGTTATGTTTTATTTCCGATATCGCGAGGGTTGTCACAAGAGTAGCTTGGCTGCTCTCATAAAAGAAACAACTCTAATAATATGGGATGAGGCTTCTATGGCTAGGAAGGAGAATGTTGAGTCGCTTAACTCATTGCTTCAAGAGCTATGTTATCCTAACAGCCTTTTTGGTGGAAAAGTTGTTGTGTTTGGAGGTGAGTTTCGCCAAATATTGCTTGTTGTACCCGACAAATCTATTAAAGAATCAGTTGAAGCAAGTTTGGTAAACTCTCCCATATGGTCTAAGTTTACGAGGTTCAGTCTAACAGAAAACATTCGGGCGAGAGAAGATCTGGCATTCTCGCATTTCTTGCTTAGGCTTGGGAATGGTGAACTACAAAGGGAAGACAACTCATTTGTCGGGCTGCCCCAGACCATGATAAAATCCATGAGAAATTATGGCACATAACCAATTATTGCAGTAGCTGCTGCTGCATTCCCTGAACTCTTTGACATCAGGATTGATATGGACATTTACACTGACCGCGCCATTCTAACCCCAATGAATGAGGATGTTGACTCCATAAACGCAGTGTTGATTGAAAAGTTCCCAGGCGCAGCTGTAACATACAAAAGTTTCGACACGATGCGTGATGACAATTCCTATATTTACCAATCCGAGTTTATAAATAAGTTGTGTCCTAGGGGTATGAGCTCGCATGAATTAATCCTCAATGAAAATTGTCCGGTAATCTTGCTACTTAACCTATTACCTGATGCTGGGCTATGCAATGGCAGAAGATTGCTTTGCAATGATAAGCATGCATTTAGTCACATTTTTACCTCATTTTCGTCCCCATTTTGGTCCGTTTACACGGATTTGCGTGTCTTTAATTGCATTTTATTTCCCGATTTCCCGCGCTATGAATCTCGATCTCAATTTGCAGGAATTAAGGCGGAAATGAGGAAATCGGTGCATAAAGACCTTGCATGAGTCGGGATTCGAAGATGAGATGAAAAATGAAGAATTGAGTAGTCAGGTGGTGCTGGCCGGTCCCCAGACCGGCGGCCGGTCCACCGGCCCAGACCTCGACTCCACATATGAAGAAGTTGAGAAAGTGAAGGAATTTGTCAAGTGATGTTCCAGGCCGGTGGGGGACCGGCGGCCGGTCGACCGGCCCAGACCCCCATTTTCCCATACTTAGAAGATTTTGAGATTTTTGAAGGCAAAGTTCCTGGAGTCACTGATGTGTTCTAGGCCGGTCAGAGGCCCGGCGGCCGGTCGACCGGCCGGGAACACAAGACTGAAAAATTCGCCTCTTCTTCTAATTTCTTCCTTAATTTCGAGATACCTATATATACCCCCCCCCCCCCCTTATTATTTTGTAAGCAGTTTTTTTACATTCTCCTTAGCACGAAACCCTAGAAATTTGTAACCCAAATTAATCCCTAATTACTCTCCTAATATTTCCCTAATCTAGTTTAGTTTTTCATTTCAAGTTGTTGAATCTAGTCTTTCATTTCATTTTTTGGGGTTTGTATTGAAGACTTGGGTGAAGACATTCCCCCATATTCATCAATATAAGTTTTGTTTGGTATAAAATCTCTCATCTTTTTTATTGTTTATGCAATTAATTTCCATTTCTAGTTTATAGTTCATCTTTGATTGTTATCTTTATTCTTCTCATAGCATAATGTTGATTGAACTCCCCCTTCCCTTTAGTGCTTTGATTCCCTTTGCCATGTGTGAGTAGATTCTCCTCTAGGGTTTAGGGGGAGCCTAAGGGTGGATCATGTGGGGTATTAGGTTGGTTAATTAGTAAGTTTGTGGTAAATGATTTGGGTATTGCCCATATGAACACCAAGTGTTTGATGAAATGTGTGAACGAAAGTTGCCATTTTATCAAACATGGTTTGATTTTCTCTTAAGCGACGGTGGTAGAGACGATTAGACTAAATGTTTATATGGGTGATTTGAGACAAATGCGATAGCTTTGTTGATGATTATCGATTGTTGAGACATTAGCAATCGATTTTACTCGAATTATTTACCCATTTTCTAGTTACCCGACTAACCCATTAAATCCCCCTAAGGTGAACCCTTTACCCTAGCCTTTCCCCTAATTGTTTTCATCTTTATTACTTAGCAATTGCTTGTTTTTCCTAGTTTTTAGTTAACTTTCCAATCCGTCATATTTTAGGCTAGAATAGGATTCAATCGCACTAGTAGTTGACCCCACCATCCTCGTGGATTTCGACCCCTTTATACTACTTTTATTGGGTTATTTTTGATGTTTGTTTTGACGACGAACCGATCATCAAATGGCGCCGTTTCCGGGGATGGCGTAAGGAAACTCGTAGTTTGTTTTGTGTCTTAGATTTAGCCAAGTTACTTGTTGTTTTTGTTGGTTTTTAGTTGTTAGATTATTTGTAGAGTGCCTTGCATTATTGTCTTCCCCTAGTGTGCCCAAAAACACACTAGGAGTCTAACTTGTTTTTGAGTTGCTTTGAGTGCATGCCTAGAGGTGAAGGTTTGTTCTTGAGCCATCCGGAACCCGAAAGGTTGTTTAGGACTCTCCGTGCCAATACACTTGCTCGGGTTAGGAATTCAAGAAGAGTTAGCCATCAACAAGCCAATACTTCAATTGCCTCTACATCCACTCCAACAATCGATTACCCACAAAACAACACCATTGAACCCATATTTGAAAACCCCTTCTACAATACACAACAAAATACACCACCAAATTCACCACCTACAATACCTCAACAACAAAATCACCCACAAATGACGACTCTACGTGATCGTAACCGTCCCAACCACGATGATACCCAATCTCCAATCAATTTCGGTGTCTTGGCCCCAAATAATTTTGAGATTCACCCGGCTCAAATGAGTTCTATTGAGAGGGATAGCTTTGGAGGCCTCCCCGATGAAGATGCTCATGCCCACTTGAGAAAGTTCAAAAGTAGAGTAGGAATCATGAAAAGGAATGGGGTGCCCGAGGAAACCCTTTGCCTCATGTTGTTCCCATTTTCCCTCAAGGACCGGGCGGAGAGGTGGTTGAATAACCATCCTCCAAACACTTTCACCACTTGGGATGATTTGGCTAAGGAGTGTCTAAGTAAGTACTACCCCGCCTCCAAAACGGCGATGCTAAGAAACGAGATTACCACCTTCCAACAAGAGGATGGAGAGTCCTTGGGAGAAGCATGGGATCGGTTCATTGATTTACTTGCCCGATGCCCTCACCATGGAATTGCGGATTGGTATGTCACCCAAACCTTCTATCAAACTCTCCTCCCTCAAACCAAGGCTATGGTGAATGCTTCCGCGGGGGGGAGTTTTGATCATTTGAATGACCAACAAGGGGCGGCATTGATTAAGAAGATGGTTGAATCGGAATCTAGCTATGGTACTAGTTCTAGAGGAAATAGCTTGAGAAGGAGTTCTAAGTACCCAAGTGAGAACTTTTCAAATGCGGATACCAATGCCAAGATTGATTTTCTCACACAAACTTTTACTAAGGGTTTTGCCGAGCTTCAAAAGGCTCAAAATCAAAGTCAAGACCATCATGTGAATGAAGCTAGTGGGTCTTATGCACCTCCTATGGTGGAAGCTTATCAAACCCCCACTTGTGAAATTTGCAATGGGTATGGACACACCTTTGAAGTTTGTGGGAACAATTTTTCTTATAGCAATGAAGGAGGAAATGACCACCAACATGTGAATGCTTTTCAAGGAGTCAACAACAACCCACGGCCCTCAAGGCCTCAATTCCAAAATCAAGGAGCTTACAACCCAAATTCAAATTTCTATCATCCAAGCTCAAAATTTCACCCAAACATGAGCTACAAAAGCCAAAATGTCTTAAACCCTCAACACACTCAAACTCAACCTTCCAACCCTCCGGGTTTTTCCCAACCTAGAGGAGGAGGTCAATTTTCTAGAGGAAACTATAACAATCAATTCAACAACTCTCAACAAGGTCAAGGATCCAACCAATTCCAAAATCAACACTTCAATGATCAAGGTTACAATAACCAAGGTAACTTCCCAAACCAAGGTAATTGGAATCAAGGTCAAGGAAATTGGAATCAAAATCAAGGGAACCAAAACTTCAACAATCAAGGCCAAGGTAATTTTTACCAAGGCAATCAAAACAATCCAGCAAGTCAAGGGGTTCCCGATCAATCTTTCCAAGGCCAAGGGCCAAATTTCAACAACAACCAAGGGTCAAATTTCAACAATCAAGGTTCAAGGGGGCAACAAGGGAATTTTAACAACAACCAACAAGGAAACTTGAACAATCAAAGAAACAACAACCAAGGGTCGAGTAGTCGGAATGACTATGCTTTTGCCCTTCCCTTGACAAATCAACCCCACCAAGAGAGTGATCCTTCAATAAGTGAAGTTTTGCAACTAGTCAAAAACATGGAAATCCAAAACAATTTGGCTTTGCAAAATGTCACTAATGCTCACAAAAAGGAGGTGAGAGAATTGGAAGCTAGGTTAGCTTCTCAAGCTTTGAACAATCCTCAAAGGCCTCCGGGAGGTCTACTTGCTCAAGTGAAAAGCTCCAAGGATGCTTCATCAAGCCACCATGCATGTGCGGTGACTTTAAGAAGTGGACTAGTGCTTGATAACCCCTACATGGATATGATGAATGATGAGATTCCAAATGATGAGCATGTTGAGGAAGGAGAAGAATTTGAAGAGCCCATTTTGACTCATACCTTGGAGTTAAAAGATGATGGCAAGGGTGAAGATGATCAACCCAAAGAGGGAGAAGATGGGTATATCGAGATTATGCCTTATGAAGAGGAGATGAACAAGGATGTCAATGATGACGGAGTAGAGGTACAACCAATAGCAAGAGCTAAGGTAACCAAAAAAACTCCCATTCCAAAGGTATCTTTTAGTTCTCCACTTGTTGTTTCCGATATCCCCTACCCCTCTAGAGCTTTGAAAACTAAGGAAAACTTCAAGTTCACCCAATTTAGAAAAATGCTTGAGGGACTTGAAGTGACCTTACCTTTCACCGATGTGATATTGAACATGCCCACTTACTCAAAATTTCTAAAAGACATCTTGAC
>JAIUZE010004422.1:0-82241 GCA_022085475.1 Heliosperma pusillum
CCAATGGTAAGAGGGAGGAACTATCAAGAGTAATTTCCAAGAGGCAAACAAGTTGGAAGAGAAAGAAGCACCTAGATAGAAGGAAGAGAGCATAATACATTAAGGACGAGAGAATACATCGATGAGGAAGAAATACACTTCAATTAGGTAACACAATGATCCACCTTAAGACGGTAGATACAAACAAACATAACATCACTCAACACAATCAACAAACAAGTTAGAACCTAAAAAACATCAAGTACACCAAAGACTACCACCTTAGGTCCTTAAGTCTACCCATCTCTCATTGATATTCAAGGTCACGTGATTGAGTTTAGGGGTTCACGTGTGTGCGTCGGGAGCGTTTAAGCTCTGATACCAACTGTGTTGTAACAACCCTCGCGAATTCGGAAATATAAAACATACAAGCATGTGAAATAATATGCGGAAATACGGTATTTTAAAAAACTTTTATACATGCAAGATAGATAAAACGAGGTGTGTCAAAATATTACAAACTAAGTACGAAATACAACAAAGAGACGGGGTCTCTCAAAATGTTAGCAAAAAACATGTGTTTAGCAAAACTAGCTAAAATCGTCTAGAGGTGAAACTTCCAGGGACAACGCCCGCTAGCTCACACCCGAACCCAAAACAGTCAAGCACAAAGCCATCCACGCAAGCAACCTGTTCATCCATGAAAAACATGAACGCCACAATCAGTGGGGAGTAACTCCGGATTCTCCCAGCCATATCACATTAAACGTACATATAAGGAAATACAAAAGTAAAATCATGCATATATAGATATACATGTGAGTTACGGTAAGAATAGATAGGAAATCAAATATATAATGATAAGAGCATATATAATACAAATCCGAATCCATCATGTGATACAAAGATTCGGGGAAGACACTCTTAGGCAACCGAATACGCTCACTAGGGCTTGCATCTCACCGTTAGCGGTATAAGTTTGATAAGATTGAGACTCGACAAACAACCATGCCAAGTCATGCAATGACTATGAATAAATCATAATGTATTCATCGA
This sequence comes from Heliosperma pusillum, assembly GCA_022085475.1. Lineage (NCBI taxonomy): Eukaryota > Viridiplantae > Streptophyta > Magnoliopsida > Caryophyllales > Caryophyllaceae > Heliosperma > Heliosperma pusillum. The sequence continues at coordinate 1,036 of JAIUZE010004422.1, forward strand.
GTCAAAACAAGCCCAAACATAGACGGTGCCAATCATGCAATGACCATGAATAATATCATGAAATCACGCATTCAAAGAACGACGACTCGAGACGACATCTCTCACGGTAAATGAAACGCCCTAGCATCGTGTACATGGCAAGTATGATTAACAGGCATCCACGGGATAAGCATTTCCCTGAACTCATACACGATGCTACATTTCGTATATGTGCACTAATTTCCTCCGGTAGGACGACGATACTAATACGGTCCTAGTCTAAACCTGGCCAGACTCTCGGAATAACGTGTTCCGATTCGACATGCGATAAACGTTTCGCATCCAAGACTCGGTCAATCATAGACGCCGAGTACCCCCAAATTCGGTCGACATTCACGAAAGAGGCGGAAAAGAGCACAAGCCTCATAACAAGCGGTACGCTACATGCAAATGACACCACCTCGCAAGTACACAACATTTGACGGCCGGGGGGTCAATTCAACGAAGGCGTTCAACTCCCAACAACGTCGTCGTATGCCCACTACACATGCAATTAAGCAGTAGGATACCTCTCCGTTCCGACATTCCAGCCTTACGAATGGGAAGGTAGCCAAGGGAATGAGAGTACAAAGCACAAGACAAAATAGTGCTCAAATCGTATCATTTGTAAAAACAGACTCAAAGTGGAAACATACCAAAAACCGTCACAAAACATGAGAATAGGGAATCATATAAGTTTAAATATGATAAACATGAGTCAATACATGATACATAAGCATTAGAACAAGTTTATGAAGCATAATGAATAAACAACATAGATACCTCTCCAAAAGAATGTTGTTTGGAAACCAACGAAAACAAGGGTCCACTTCAAATGGTCATAACTAGAGTTCTAGACATGAAAATGCATAAATTCCAAATGGAAATGATAGCTTATCCTCTTACGGTTCCAACGGGATGTCACACGCCCAAAACAAGCAAGTAACGAAGGAGATATGATCATTTTACGAAAAGGGGTCAGTGTAGAAAAATTTCAGTCGGCAGCGAGTGACGTAGCCTGCGTCACCACGACACAGCCTGCGTCCTATTCGGACAGGTACGAGTCACACAATCTCCACAATTTCATTAACGCATAACACAAATATCATCTATCATCACAATTCATCAATTCTCATATCAATTATCAACTAACAACAACCATCATCAACAACACGATTCCTAAGATTAATCACATTCTAAATACGATTTCAACATGGAAAAACATTACAACCGAAATGATATCGAGTAGTAACCCTTCAACGTTACCATTTTCGTTGTTACTTTAAACGGTTTTCAAACCTTCTAGTCTCCACTACATAAAATTAATAAAAATAAAAGAGGAATATCATTCAAACCTTGAGAAAGACGGTAATTTAAAAAGACAAGAAAGACGTAATTTTATTACCAATACGGATTGAGGAAGCTAAGAGGGGAAGAATAAGACGAACCTAGATGAATTTGAGCAAGAAATGAAAGCGTAGCGATGATTCGAAGATGGATCAAATATGGAGGCAAGGTTTTATGGGGTTTTCTTAGAGAAGAAGGGTGAGTTGAGTTGTGTGAATGAATTAGGTTAAGGTGAGTATGAGGGGAGTAAGTGGGAAAAAGTCAACGAGAGTCAAAGACGGCTCAAAAGTCAAGAAAAAGTCAAAGACGGCTTAAGACGGGATTCACTTGAAATCTCGCGGAAATTCCAAATACGAACTCGGAAATTCTAAATTCGACTCGGAACATTAAATTCTAAAATAAAACTAAAATACGCTGAAAAGTATCCGTAAAATATTTTCACTATAAAAATAGGGTACATTTCCGGGTGTTACAGTTTTCGAGAAGAACATCATTTCATAAATGTTTTTCCCATATAAAATTTTTCATATTAATTTTGAAAACCGATTCTTGTCTTTGATTCTTTTGTTTCCTACTCTCAAGTTTCGAGGACGAAACTTTTCAAAAGGTGGGGTGATTGTAACACCCGCAAATGTACCCTATTTTTATAACTAAAATATTTTACGGATACTTTTCAGCGAAATTTAGTTTTAATTTAGAATTTAATTTTCCGAGTCGAATTTAGAATTTCCGAGTTCAAATTTGGATTTTTCGCGAGATTTCAAGTAAAACCCGTCTTAAGTCGTCTTTGACTTTTTATTGACTTTTTCCCTCATACTCCCTCATATTACCTCCTAACCTATTTTTCATTAACACAACTCAACATTTCTTCCTCACTAAGAAAACCAAAACCCTTGCCTCCATTTTTGATCCAAGCTTAGATTCGTCATAACTCATTCATTTCTCGCTCAAATTCACGTAAGTTCGTCTTATTCTTCCACTCTTATCTTCCTCTATCCGTATTGTTAATAAAATTACCGTCTTTCTCGCTTTTCAATTTATCCGTCTTTCTCAAAGGTGAATTATATTCATCTTTTATTATCTAACTGTATGTAGGTGGAGACTAGGAAGGTTTAGAAATCATTAAAGACGCGAAAAGGTAACGGTGAAGGGTTACTCGATATCATTTACGTGTTTTAATGTGTTTTCTATGTTAGTAATTGTATTTGGAATAGGATTAGTATTCATAGAACTTGTGTTGTTGATGATAGTTGTTGTTAGTTGATAATTGTTATGAGAATTGATGATTTATGATAATAGTTGATGATGGTTGAGTTTAGAACAAAATGGAGATGTCTTGACCCAAGTCACGGTCGTGAAACTCATGTCACGAGCGTGAAATAATGGCTGACCATATACCCTTGCGTAACAGAGAGTTTCACGGGCGTGAAATACAAGTCACGGTCGTGACTTGTGCAGTTTCACTGCACTGACCCCTTTTCGTAACATGATCATATCTCCTTTGTTACTTGCTTGTTTTGGGCTTGTGACATCCCGTTGGAACCGTAAGAGGATAAGCTATCACCTCCATTTAGAATTTCTGCATTTTCATGTCTAGAACTCTAGTTATGACCGTTTGAAGTGGACCCTTGTTTTAGTTGGTTTCCAAAGACGTTGTTTTGGAGAGGTGATCTATGCCCTTATTTATTATGCTTCATAAACTTGTTCAAATGCTTATGTATCATGTATTGATTCATTTTTATCATAGTTAAACTTATATAACCCCCTATTCTCATGTTTTGTGACGGTTTTTGCTATGTCCCACTTTGAGTCGGTTTTTACAAAGGTTACGGTTTGAGCACTATTTTGTTATGTGCTTTGTAATCTCATTCCCTTGGCTACCTCCACGTTCGTAAGGCTGGAATGTCGGAACGGGGAGGTATCCTATTGCTTAATTGCATGTGTTAGTGGGCATACGGCGACGTTGTTGGGAGGCGAACGCTATGCGTTGATCGACCCGACCGTCAAATGTAGTGTACTTGCGAGGTGGTGTTATTTGCATGTAGCGTACCGCTTGTTATGAGGCTTGTGCTCTTTTCCGCCTCTTTCGTGAATTTTAGCTACCGAATTTGGGGTACTCGGCGTCATTTGATTGACCGAGTCTTGGATGCGAAACGTTTATCGCATGTCGAACTGGAAAATGCGATTCCGGGATTCTGGCCAGATTTAGACTAGGATCGGATATTTATATCGTCGTCCTACCGGAGGAAATTAGTCCACATATACGAAATGAATTGAATCGTGTATGCGTTCAGGGAAATGCTTATCTCGTGGATGCCTTTTAATCATACTTGCCATGTACACGGTGCTAGTGCGTTTCATTTACCGTGAGAGTTGTCGTCTTTGTGTCGTTGTGTTTGGATGCGTGATTACATGATTGATTATTCATGATCATTGCATTGACTTGGCATGGTTTGTTTATCGAGTCTCAATCTTATCAAACTTATACCGCTAACGGTGAGATGTAAGCCCTAGTGAGCGTATTCGGTTGCCTAAGAGTGTCTTCCCCGAGTCTTTGTGTAACATGATGGATTCGGACTTGTACTTCTTATGCTCTTATCATGATATATTGAATTGCCTATCTATCCTTATCGTATCTCACATGTATATCTATATATGCATGCTTCTACTTTTTGTATTTCCTTCTATGTACGTTTAATGTGATATGGCTGGGAGAACCCGGAGTTACTCCCCACTGACTGTGGCGTTCATGTTTTTCATGGATGAACAGGTTGCTTGATTGGATGGCTTTTTGCTTGTGGTATTTTGGGTTCGGGTGTGAGCTAGCGGGCGTTGTCCCTGGATGAATCACCTCTAGACGTTATTTAGCTAGTTCGCTAATCACTTTGACATTGATAACATTTTGAGAGACTACGTCTCTTGTAGTATTTTATATTTGGTTTGTAATTATTGACATTCCTCGTATTTCTATCTTGCATGTAAAAAGTTTTAAAAACACCGTATTTTCCGCTTTATAATTCACATGTTTGTTATGTTTTATTTCCGCATTCACGAGGGTTGTCACAAACATTATATACATTGATTAAATATAACATTTTATATTCAATTACCAGCTAACATTATTTAATCGTTATTAAATAATCGTATCATCATCACAATGACTAACCTTTTAGTCAAATACATCGACTAACCTTTTAGTCATTTAATAAGGCATCAATATGATTATTTTCTCAAATAATCACATCTCTCAAACACAACTTTTAGGTGTGACTTATAGGGATCAGTTGATCACCGCCATCTGTATGACAATAACGTCAAACATATCTAGCAAGCCAACCGTTATCGATAAACGTTAATCAACTGATTATAATACAAAGTATACCCTGTGAACCTTAGTTGTTATCACACTAACTGTGGAGGACACTAGCTCCAACAATTCGAACGTTTCCAACTTCCCACAAAAGTTGGTGGCGACTCCACAAATGCGTATTTTTACGTTTGTCCCTTTTCAAGCGCGCCTGACCGTGGTTCCTCACGCCACAGCCAGGAACGTCGTCGCGAATCTGTTTATCACAACCTTATATGTTGTCGGTTATATGCATGCAATGTAACATCCATGTCTTAATCCTAACATATGAATTAGATTATGTCGGTGAACGTGTAATTTAGCATTCAATTAGGTCAAATAGGAATGACAGAGTGTCGCATACCCTAATCAAAGATAAGTAACCCAAACTAGACTAACAACAAGTTAATGTAATTAGGGAAGTAAGGGGTCGATCTCGGGGAGACGGGAGATACTTGTTAATAGTTATGGTTAGAACTCTATCTTGTAAGATTGGCAAATGTTTGTCACTAATTAATAAATGCTATAATAAAAATGATAACAATACAATAAAGAAAAGGATCTAGGGATCGGGGTTCACATGCTAATCAATTTAAAAGCAAAGTTGATTACGGTTTTAGAAAAATCATAGTTGTCCAAGTCTTTAAATGGTATATTCCTTTCAGATTCATACCGACTTTTTAACGGGTCCTAACGTCTTTTCAGCCTTGCTAGGTCATTAAACTATTCTTGCCAGTCCTTTAATTTTCATCTCGACTCTCGCCCTTGAGACGGAATTTGACAAGTATAAACAATTGATTAAGGCCTTAAATCAAAGTTTATCATGAGAATCAAACAAGAAATAGAGACAACTAAAACAATTCTACCCGGAATCAATTTATACTTATAAATTAATTAGACATGTTAACCCTTCCCCTAGAACAAAGATTACTTATGCATGAGTAACAATGAAAGGGAAACTAAGATTATAAAACTAAGAATGGTAAACATGATAAAGGAAATACTAAAAGAAAATGAAACTATAATGTAAAAACAAGAATAAGGATTACCGGAAAGGATGAGCAAAGATTGAAATGGAATAGGAACTTGAATAGGAAAATGCAAACCCGGAAACTAGAATTCCAATTATAAGTAGAACAATTACAATTGAAGGAAACTTAGAACTAAACTAGACTAGAGAAAACTGAAAGTCCATAGACCTTAATTAGACTCCTCTAATTATTTACTAAATTACTTATTAATTTAGTTTATAATGATCTATGTAACATGCATGCAAATATAAAGACATTTATATAAGAGAAGAAATTTACTCACATTGATATGTAAATAATATAGGCACAACAAGAACTCCTTCTTGTTGTTCTTGAGCTAATAATATGGATGAACAAGAAATCTCCAAACTAGAAGACCTCCTTCAAGTTGCACCAAGATGACACCAAATAATCTACCCTTATTATTAACTAGATAATAAGATAGATAATATACTACTAATATTATGACTATATTACTACACTAGTAATACTTAGGAAATATTAGTATATGAGAGTTATTAGTGAGAGGAAGGATTTTAGAGAGAAGTGTAAAAATTGCACAAAATCAAGTCATGAAAAAATGAACAACAATTGGTCATTTTATAGCCAATTTGGCCGGATCATATTAGTCCAAAAAGGACTCTTATTTTGTTCAATTTGATCACATGCATTAGAGTGGAGTGTTGTAGTATAAGTGATGATTATTACTACTTGATATGTCACTTTCAATTAGTAACTAAAGAGTATAAAGAAGAACAACAATCATCACTTTGTAACTACAATGTAACCGGCCATATTGGCCTAGTTTGATCCATTTTGATTTTTGATATTTGTCTCACAAATACTTATTGATCATATGGTTAATTATCTTGTATAATTAAGTGTTAATTTGATCATATAACAATTATATCACTCAATTAAATAAATAATATGTACTTAACATTTTAAATAATATTTTACCATTATATCAATATATAATGGGTCCCACAATGCTTCGTTAATTTATTTTACAACTCCTTGTAAATATAATTAAGTAATTACCTCTATCTCAAAACCTCAACTAATTTAGTAATTTAACGATTAATTACTAAGTTAAATCTTATTTAATCGTATTAAAATAAGATATAAATTTATTAGTCAATTATCGCATAATTGAAAAATAAGTTTAATCGAATTTGAATTCTTAACTCAATTTCTAATAATTAACTCTCGTACATATCGAATATATGTAATGTACTAATTAACTGTATCGTATACCAATAATTAGTTACTATTTGGATTTCATCCTTTAGGTGTGACCGAAAGGGATCAGTTGATCACCGCCGTCAAACGACAATAACGTCAAACTCTAGTCAGCCAACCGTTATTGATTTACGTTAATCAACTGACTAATCATATATATAGTCAATAAATATCCCAATTATATTCCTTAATAAGATTTATTATGTGGCGCACTTTTGTGGAGGACACCTACTCCAACAATATCTTCTCGCTCATTAGACTGGAATGTCGGAACGAGAAGATGTATCCCAAATGCTTGTATGCATGTTTTAGTGGAGATATGATGACGTTGTTGGGAGGCGAACGCTATGCGTTGATCGACCCGGCCGTCAAATGTCGTATCTTTGCAAGGTGGTCTCATTGCATGTAGCGTACCGCTTGTGCTCTTTCTGCCTCTTTCGTGAAGGTTGACCGAATTTGGGGTACTCAGCTTCTGTGTTTGACCGAGTCTTGGATGCGAAATGTGTATCGCATGTCGAATCGGAACATGTTTATTTTGAGAGTCTGGCCAAGTTTAGACTAGGACCGGATTATTATTGTCGTCCTACCGGGAGTAATTGAGTCTCCATATACGAAGTGTTAATCGTGTATGAGTTCAGGGAAATGTTTATCCCGTGGATAAGTATTGGTCATACTTGCTATGTACATGGTGCTAGTGCGTGTCATTAACCGTGAGAGGTAATGTTACCATATTCATATGTTTGGACGGATGTTTATATGTTGATTATTTGTGACCGTTGGACGACTTGGCGTGGTTTGTATGTCGAGTCTCTATCTTGTTAATTATATGGCGCTAATGGTGAGATGCAAGCCCTAGTGAGTATATGGTTGCCTAAGGGTGTCTTCCCCGAGTCTATCTATAATATGATGCTTACCGTTTTGTATTTCATGCACCTATGTCTCTATATGTTGAAATGCTTATTTATAATTCTCGTAATTCACCTGTATATATATATATGCTTCTACTTGTCTATTACCTTTTAAGTATATTATTTGTGATATGGCTGGGAGAACACGGAGTTACTTTCCACTGTCTGTGGCGTTCATGTTTTCATGGATGAACAAGTTGCTTGGATAGATTTTGCTTGTTTTTGGGTTCGGGTGTGAGCTAGCGGGCGTTGGCCTCGACGATTCACTCCTAGACGTTCTTAGCTAGTTTGCTAAACAACTTTGATGTTTGATAACGTTTTGAGAGAATACGTCTCTTTGTAGTATATTATACTCTAGCTTGTAATTATTTGACATTACTCGTACTTTTTTTTTGGCATGTTAAAAGTTTCAAAAATATCGTATTTTTCCGCTATATAAATTGCATGCTTGTTATGTTTTATTTCCGCTATCGCGAGGGTTGTCACAGTTTTGGAATGACTCAAACTTTGGAAACATATCTCGAAAATATTCTGAAAATAGAGAAAGCACGTTGGGGAAGGGGTGCAGCAGGAACTGTGATCCTTCGAAGGGGCGCATCACCTGTTGCGTTATTTTCCTAGAGGTTTTCTCTTGCGGAAGAAAGATTCCCACGTTTCTTTTATGGAGTTGTGGTAGATCTATACCATCCTTTAAAAAAGATACGAGATAAGTTTTATAAAAAATATAGATTTTGAAATACTAAATATAATATCCAGAATATTTTAGAGCGTTCCGACTCGGCATTTTAAAATGGTTTCTAGAAAATGAAGCGATTTTCGACCCGAACTCTAAATGAACTTGGCGATTTTCGACCGGTGCGTAGATGAGTAACAAGGGGTAGACACAAGAGTTTGAGCTATCACTTGACGATAAACTTACGAACTGTCATAAATCGTTCCGCGTACCAAACATGCGGTCCAATCATCACTAGGTGGTTGGCGGAAGGTGTAAAAACAAGGTATCTACACATAGCCATTAACTGAACCTAAGAGTTTTTTTTATCACATGTGATTACTAATGTTTCCGCCATTAGATCAATCATGTATTCCATGATATGCACATACCTTGATGACTAATATGCTTGGAGCATGACAAGACAATAATAATACAATCCACATAAGAATCTGATAAGTGAATATTTGTATGATTTTAATCTCCAATTTAGCTTGGTTTTGTATGTCATTTGTGCTTTTTTAAGCCACTTTATGAGCTAATATCGTCTTCTACGCGAATTTCTATGTTCTAACCTGTTTTGTAGGGAAAGTGACGTTTCTACGCCCTTTTTCTATATTCCCGACCATTTGCCTAGAACCCGACGATTTGAAGAAGCAAGCTTGACCAAGTCAAAGGCATTTCAAGAAGGTTCACTGATTCGAAAGAGAGAAGAAGTAAAGACGGTTTCGCAGTTGTCGGAAGATCGATAAGTTAGGCGAAGAATTCATCATTTTACATCAAACCCTATCAACAAACCCGACTCAAGAGGTCAAGGGGGATAATGAAAGTCAAGTCATATGCAAGGGGAGATGAAACGAAAGTCAATAGACCAAGATGGCAACTTACCCGATCGGGTAAGTGGTGTACCCGATCGGGTATCTCTGCTGATCCGAGCTTTTGCTTCGACTTACTCCTTTTTGTCCTATGTGATCAATGCATGACCCCTCCTCCACGATACCCTACTGCTATATAAAGAGTGCCTCAGCCACCACAATGAGATATACTACACACTACTTCTTTCTATACATTTCTCTCTTTACAAAAACCCTAGATTAGGAGGGAGACCTAGCCTCTCTTCTCTTGTCTAGATCATTTTCTTCTTCTTTTTCGTCTTTAGTTTCTTAGTTTATTTCTGTCTTTTCTACATCAAATCCTTACCTAAGATCAATAAAAGTTCCATCCTTGTAATCTCCTTTGTGTGGGTCAAGTATTGTAATTTGTGGATCGACTATTCTAGGCAAGGAATTTCTATTACGGTTGTTTATATTGATCGTCATCTAGGTATTCCTATTTTATCTTTTGTTTAAAGTCTTTATGTTTCTTATTTGATTGCTATTTTCTTTACTTGTTATTTTAGATTCAAATTCAATATCCTTGTAATCATTTCGTTTCCCTAGATTATTAATTTAGCGTCGTTATTATCGCCATATAAAGAGTCTTAAAATATTGTCAAAACCAAATAAACATGTCTATCCTAGTTTTTATTATTAACATCATCTTAGATATAAACATCACCATGTGTGAGTAGTCGTTTTTCTAGGGTGTAGGGTAGCCATGTAGGTTGATTAAAAGATGATAATTGGATAAAAGAAATTGTGCTTTTAAAACGTCGTGTCTATGCATGTTTGGACTATAACGATAGTTAACGATTCCTGATCAAAATCATTGACTACAATGGAATTCTTTTCCAAGGTAGAGATACGTGAATTGAATAGACAAAGCATGACATGGTAAATTAAGACCTAGTAAATTGCCTAAAAGCCTGCTAGACCATCTGATCTATGATTGTAATGAACACATCTTTCTTACGAACTCACAATGAATTATTTGCATGTCCTAAATCCAATTTTGTCAATATATTAATCTACATGTGTGAACCTACTTCCCTAGATTCTTTTCATCATTGTTAATTCATCACCTGCTTTATTGTTTTCGTTTTTATTTGCTTTTATTTTGTTTTCATTTATGCTTTTTAGTTTAGAAATCAAAACCTCAAAACCTAGATACTCGTTAGATAAGACCCAATTGCAAGACATTTCACATTCTATAGGAAACACCATCTCCCTGAGGATCGATCCCTACTTCCCTAATTACATTAATTTATTATTAGCCTAGTCTGGGTAATTATCTTTGACCAGGGCTTGCGACAGGCCCGATCAGAATAATTGGTTAGCCTTCAAGTATGTCCATAAGGTTCTTGAAGAGGACTTAGGACTTGTTCTTGTGTTTAGTAGTGATAACTTTGTTGTGTGTTCAAGGTTCCACAAACCTAAGTTTCCAAACTTATGAGGATTTGTCGAAATTCTGGGCTAATTTTGTTATATTAAAGACGAATAACTAAAAACCATGATTGAAGAGTGAATCATTAAGAATTTTACAAATGGAGTCATAGTACATTATGATAATAATACGGTGGCATATAAGAAACTAATAGTAGATCCTATCACCAAGATACCTATCACATTGTTTGAAAGTCCATAGACCTTAATTAGACTCCTCTAATTAGTTACTAAATTACTTGTTAATTTAGTATTTAATGATCTATGTAACATGCATGCAAATATAAAGAACTCATTCTTGTTGTTCTTGAGATATAAAGAAATTTCCTCACATTGATATGGAAATTAAATGGGCACAACAAGAACTCCTTCTTGTTGTTCTTGAGATATAAATATTGATGAACAAGAACAATCTCCAAATAAGAAGACCTCCTTCAAGTTGCACCAAGATGATACCAAATAATCTATTCTTATTATTAACTAGATAATAAGATAGATATTATGCTACTAATATTAGTATATATTACTACACTAGTAATACTTAGTAAATATTAGTATTATGAGAGTTTTAGTGAGAAGATGAGTTTTTGAGAGATGTATGAGAAAATAAGCAAGAATGAATAAATAAAATGAACAACCATATTGCCCTTTTATAGGCAATATGGCCCGTCATGAGCCCTTTACAAGGGACTAATTTTGCTTATTTTAATTCACATGCAAAGTGGTAGAGTGTAGTGTTGAATGAAATGATTTTAGGTTACTATTCATGTCATGATCACATGTGACTTGTGAGCATGAACAAAAGCAACCATCATCACCTCACCACTACTTACTTGACCGGCCATGTGAGGCCTTATTTGGTCTATTTTGATTTTTGATATTTGTCCCACAAATACTTATTAATCATATGCTTAATTATCTTATATAATTAAGTGTTAATTTGATCATATAACAATTATTTGACACAAATAAATAAATAATATGTACTTAACATTTTAAGTAATATTTTACCATTATATCAATATATAATGGGTCCCACAATGCTTAGTTAATTTATTTTACAACTCCTTGTAAATATAATTAACTAATCACTTATATCTCAAAAACTCAACTAATTTAGTAATTTAACGATTAATTACTAAGTTAAATCTTATTTAATCATATTAAAGTAAGATATATATTTATTAGTCAATTATCGCATAATTGAAAAATAAACTTAATCGACTTTGAGTTCTTAACTCAATTTCAAACAATTAACTCTCGTACACATCAAATATATGTAATGAACTACTTAACCGTTATTGATTTACGTTAATCAACTGACTAATCATATATATATAGTCAATAAATATCCCAATTATATTCCTTAATAATATTTATTATGTGGTGCACTATTGTGGATGACACCTACTCCAACAATCTCCCACTTGTCTGACACAAGTGTGCGTCACCAATTCTCTTGTCTCTTTATCACATCTCCCACTCAACGCAAGGTGTCTTTCAGGTCGCACTTGCGATTGATTATATCTAGAGTGGTTTTCTCGATAGAGAGAGTAACTATCTGACCGGAAAATCTAGCATAGATCTCTTTCCGAGCGTGGCCACGCATATACAGTAACTTCTCCTCGAGTGGCCTAAAGATGTTTGTACCCAACATGGGTGGACAATTCCTGTTGATTCATCTACTCTGTATGATGCAGATCACCATGATCCAGAAGATGTCCATCAGTCTCCTTTTAGGGCACGACCTAGAACATCAACCAAAACCAATCGAAAACTGCACCGACTTAGATAGACGGTTGCCAGTCAAAAGAATTGACTCATAGGAATAAGATAGAAGACCCTGCCATGACCAGGCATCAAATAATTGATTTAAGGGTCTCTACAAATGTCACTGTCCGACAGAGTGTCATACTGTCTGTCTATGTAAACGACCAGTCATCTCCATGACCCCATGGTGCTGAACCAACCATCGATCGACTTACAATCTAGTCACTTTGAGACGTCACCTCATTGAGTGATTAGGGACAAAATACTAAGTTCGTCCTATTCACGTGAATAGGGTCCAACATTGTCTTACAATTTATTCGGATAAACAAAGTATTAAATTTAGTCAAACTAAATAAAATAGTTTATTATAAAACTCGAACAATGAATGCAATAATCATATATGAAATAATTAATACAACATTCAATTATTATATATTACATAATCTAAAGGAATTCTGGTACACGTCCCAATCCCATTGTGACGACATGACCATCATGCTTAGCCTTTAATAAAGGCTTGGTTAAAGGATCAACAATGTTGTCATCTGTCCCAACCTTACAAATGTCAATTTCTTTTCTGTCTGCGTAATCTTTAATTACATGATATTTCCTAAGTACACGTCTAGACTTATTACTAGACTTGGGCTCTTTTGCTTGAAAAATAGCCCCACTGTTATCACTATAAATCGTGATAGGATCTTTGGCAGTAGGAACTACTGTTAGTCCTTCCAAAAATTGCCGAATCCACACAGCTTATTTTGAAGCTTCAGGCGCTGCAAGGTACCTTGCTTCTGTTGTAGAATCCGCTGTAACACTTTGCTTGAAACTCTTCCAGCAAACAACTCCTCCATTCATCATATGAACGTAGCCGGATTGGGATTTCATATCATCCCTATCTGTTTGGAAACTGGCATCAATGTAACCTTTTACACGTAACTCAGTCTTGCCTCCAAACACTAAGAACGAATCCTTGGTCCTTCTCAAGTACTTAAGGATGTTCTTCACGGCTATCCAGTGACTCTCACCTGGATTTGCTTGGTAACGACTTGTCATGCTCAAAGCATATGCAACATCGGGACGAGTGCACATCATAGCATACATGATTGATCCAACGGCAGATGCGTAAGGGATCAATTTCATGCGTTCAATCTCCTCGGGTTTGGTAGGGCACTCTAACTTACTCAAAGTGATCCCCCTTACCATAGGAAGAAATCCTCTCTTAGAGTCTTTCATGTTGAACCGATCAAGAATTTTATCAGTATAAGTTTCTTGACTTAATGCTAGTATCCTTTTATATCTATCCCTATAGATCCGGATACCTAAGATTCGTTGAGGCTCTCCTAAGTCTTTCATTTGGAAATGAATTCCTAGCCACTCCTTTACAGAACTGAGCATTGGAATGTCATTCTCAATGAGTAATATGTCATCTACATACAAGACTAGAAAAGTTACTTTACTCCCACTAAACTTCATGTATAAACATGGTTCCTCGACACTTCAAGTGAAACCATTTTGTTTAATTACATGATCGAAATGATGATTCCAACTCCTGGATGCTTGTTTAAGACCATAGATGGATCTCTTAAGTTTGCATACCTTCTTAGGGTTTGATGGATCCACAAAACCTTTAGGTTGTGTCATGTACACTTCCTCTTCTAGAATCCCAATCAAGAAGGTGGTTTTGACATCCATTTGCCAAATCTCATAATTATGAAATGCGGCAACCGCTAAGATAATCCTTATGGATCGAAGCATGGCGACTAGGGCGAAGGTTTTGTCATAGTGAAGACCATGAACTTGGGTGAAACCTTTTGCCACCAATCTAGCTTTGTAAACATCATTATGTTTATCTATGCCACTTTCGATCTTATAAACCACTTACACTAAAGAGGTCTTACCTCCTTAGGTAAATCAACCAAGTCCCATACTTGATTGTCATACATAGAATCCATTTCGGATTGCATGGCTCCTAGCCATAGCGTTGAGTGGGGACTAGAAATGGCTGCTTTGTAGGTAGTAGGTTCGTTACTTTCAAAAAGTAACACATTATAGTCATCACCTTCCTCTATAATACCAAGGTATCTATCAGGTTGATGACTAATTCTGCTTGACCTCCTAGGTTCCGAAGGAATAGTGACCGTGTCAGACGAAGAGGGAAAGTTTTCCTCGTCGTCCTTTTCAGTTTGTGGCTCTTGGACTTCATCAAGTTCAAATTTTCTCCCACTTTGTCTTTTAGAAATAAAATCATTTTCTAAAAAGACTACATCACGAGACACAAACACTTTGTCCTCGTGTTTATTGTAGAATTAATAAGCACGTGATTCCTTTGGATATCCTACAAACAGACATTTGTCAGATTTGGGTGCGAGTTTATCGTCAAACTTATTCTTAACAAAAGCCTCGCATCGCCTAATTCTCATAAACGCCAAATAAGGGACTTTCCCTGTCCATATCTCATATGGAGTCTTGTTTGCCGCTTTTGTCGGGCTTCAATTTAGTGAAAATATTGCAGATAAGATAGCAAAACCCCAAAAATAATCAGGAAGCTCTGTCAGACTCATCATAGATCGAACCATATCTAATAAAGTTTGATTTCTCCTTTCGGACACACCATTAAATTGAGGTGTCGCAGGAGGAGTCCATTGTGATACTATACCATAATCTTTTAGGTGTGAATCAAATTCATTGTTCAAGTATTCACCACCACGATCGGATCGTAGGGCTTTAATCTTTTTATTCAATTGGTTTTCTACTTCATTTTGAAATTCTTTGAATTTTTCAAAAGCATCACTTTTATGCCTAATCATGTAGACATATCCATATCTACTCAAGTCGTCGGTAAAAGTGATGAAGTAGTGATAGCCACCTCTAGTTTGGATAGTCATTGGACCGCATACATCCGTATGTATAAGCGCTAATACTTCACTTGCTCGTGTCCCTTTACCCGTAAAAGGAGCACGAGCCATCTTGCCTAGAAGACAAGATTCGCATACATCATAAGATTCGTAATCGAATGGTTTGAGTACTTTAGATGAAACAAGTCTCTTTATGCGTCGTTCATTTATGTGCCCTAAACGACAATGCCAAAGGTATGATTGATTAGGTTCATCTGTTTTGAGCTTCTTGTTTTCTACATGATAGACCTCTTTTGCAATGCCTAGAACATAAATACCTCCAATAGAAATGGCCTCGCCATAAACCATTTCATTAAATGAAAAAGTACAACGATTGTTCTTAATATAAAACGAAAAACCTTCCATGTCTAACACGTAAATGGAGATAATGTTCTTGGTAAGAGTTGGTACATAATAGCAATTATTTAAATACAACTCTAAACCATTTGGCAAAAGAAGAACGTAGGGCCCACGGAAACTGCGGCTACCTTAGCTCCATTTCCCATACGCAGGTCCACGTCAACCTTGGCTAGTGCTTGCGCGTCCTTCAGCCCCTGTACATGATTACAACGGTGAGAACCACAAGCGGTATCAAATACCCAAGAAGATGTACTAGCAAACTTAATATCTATCATATAGAGTGATGAAAGAATTTTACCTGACGTTTTCACACAATCGTCCTTCTTGTCTTTCAAGTATTTGGGGCAATTGCGTTTCCAATGCCCTTTGCCATTACAATAATAGCAATCCGCCTCCGCGTGTTTTTTGACTTTGGGCTTGGGCTTATAAAAGACCTTGCCCTTTCCCTTGCTGATTTTCTTGAAAAGAGAATTACCCTTTCCTTTGTCCTTCTTTACTCCAAGGCTCATGTTTTTCAATTTCATTGAAAGAAAATCCTTAGGTTCACTCCCACTAGCCTCCATGTCCCTCTCCGCTTGGGTAAGGAGTGCATGGAGTTCATGGAAACTCTTTTCCATGCCACTCATGTTATAGTTCACCCTAAATTGGGTGAACTTTGGTGTGAGTGAATGAAGGATTTTACCCACCACTAATTGCTTCAGAATTTTGCACCCTAGACGCTCTAAGGTGTCCGCGTGCTTCACCATTTTGAACACGTGTGGGCCAACTTTTTGGCCCCTTTGAAGCTTAGTGTCAAATAATTTCGTAGCCGCCTCATATTGGACAATTTGAGGGGCTTGCGAAAACATTGACGTTAACCTCGTGAATATCGCATATGCATCGAGAGATATCAATTGGAGTTTATGTTTGGGTGAGATTGACCAAATCAAGACATTCTCGACGTCATTAGCAACCTTCAAATAAAGGTCATATTCGGCCTGAACCACCGCGAACGATCTTGGCGCGGGTTTGGTGGGGGGCTCTTCGACCATGTAGCGAAGCACGTTATCGGATATCGCGGCGCTCTTGATTGTTGATTCCCATTAAACGAAGTTACTACCGTCATCTTTTAGGACACATTTGTCCATGACGGATCTCAACCATGAGTCCTTACCCAAGGTTGCGTTGTTTGATGAAGTTGACATTGTTCGAATATGGTTACTACAACAAAAACAAATATATAAATATTCATTGTTAATTTACTTGAAAAACATTTTAACAAGTTTAGCATTTATATAATGACCTCTCACTAAATTATATAAATGATTCCAAGACCCATCTTTAAATAAAAATAGTCATCGCATGCTACTTTTATCTAGAAATGGTAAGTCATTACTTGACTAATTCAACCCTTAGAACTCTTAGTTGACGGATTTCAACTAAATCCATCTCCTACTCCCAAGATAACGCTTATCTCGTTGAGTCCAATCCAATTTTTGCTTGTGATCGTATCACCCTACTTACCCGAGATCAAAAGGGACCCACAAACGTGGTAGCCCTAATGAACACGGAATTCATAGGTGTTACTAATTGGTAAGGCTAATCTTAATTTTTTTTAAATATGTGAGATATCTTGTCAATTTAGTTATTAATTCACTATAAGTGAACTAAGTCGGTGAATTGTGAATAACGTTGAATTGACAATAACGGAAAATAAAATGCATGTGTGACGATTTTGGCATGAGCGGAAATAAAGCAAGCAAGAAAGTAACGGAAAAATCCTAGTATGGCCACCTAGCTAATCAAACTAACTAGATAATTACAAATTCGGAAACCAACTCCTTGGTCCCTTGCCTCTTACTTGGAACACCTTCCAAAAATGGCACCGTCTTGAGGGAGTCACCGGTCTTAATAAAAATAACTACAAATATACAAATATACAAATTCCTATTATACATTTATTCTATAAAATGAAATTATTAAATTATATAAACCGGCGATACGAGATCGCAATAAAATTACAATCAAACAGTTATTCCCTTACATTACGAGTAATAACGATTAAAAATAACTAGACCATACTAGGTACAAAATTTGCATAAATTATTAAATAAATGACATTCATTCATTCAACCACAAATAAAATAAATTGCTGCAAAATTTATGCCAAAATCGCCCTAAGCACATTCATGCTCATTGTAGCTCGATTTTACGGGATTTATCTATTTTTAACCATTAAAAATCAATATCAACATTTAAATCTTATTTAAATTCAAAATAATTAACTAAATTGTTTTAGAACTCAAAATTAGTCCCTACTAATTTTGTTGGTCATTAATTAGATTGATTTGATTTAATTTGCTAAAAATAACGGTTTAATCATAACAATTATGAAATAAACCCAAAATAAAATATAAACATCATAAAATTTGAAACCAAATTTTTTTTTACACTCTGGAACATTTCCAGGAACTCCAAAAATAAAAAACATTTGCTCAAAAATTTAAATTAATTTTATGAACAAATAACTTTATATATAATGGTTTTATCAAATAAAAATCATTAAATATAGGAAAACAGTGAAAAAAACTATGAAATTTATCCATGATGATCAACATCAGAACTTAAAATGTACCACAAAATTTCATGACCAGAAAAGGACGTTTCACTTTTATGAACATTATAATCTCATATTATCGACTTTTATCGTATTACAAACAATAATTATGCAATACAAAATTAAAAGTCACGAAATTTTACATACAATATGTAAGACATTCATGTGAGATCATATTAAAATTTCATGTCAAGATTCAACATGCAACTATTTTTTAGTTAACTTTTAACTCATAAAATGCATATTAACTCGGTTTAAAAACCAAAAATCAAAATAAATAGCAAATTAATCCGTAAAATCACGAAATTTGACAAACAACATTTTAAAGTCAGTAGGTATACATGCACCAAACACTTTCGTCAGAATCAACTTTTAACTCAAAGTTTTGATTTATTAGTTATCTTATAACTTTAATAAAAAAATGTCCGAAATGAACATGCATGCTCCAAGCTAGCTCTGATACCACATGAAAGTCCATAGACCTTAATTAGACTCCTCTAATTAGTTATTAAATTACTTGTTAAATTAGTATTTAATTATCGATGTAACATGCATACAAATATAAAGACATTTATATAAAAGAAGAAATTTCCTCACATTGATATGGAAATTAAATGGGCACAACAAGAACTCCTTCTTGTTGTTCTTGAGATATAAATATGGTTGAACAAGAACAATGTCCAAATTAGAAGACCTCCTTCAAGTTGCACCAAGATGATACCAAATAATCTATTCTTATTATTAACTAGATAATAAGATAGATATTATGCTACTAATATTAGTATATATTACTACACTAGTAATACTTAGTAAATATTAGTATTATGAGAGTTTTAGTGAGAAGATGAGTTTTTGAGAGATGTATGAGAAAATAAGCAAGAATGAATAAATAAAATGAACAACCATATTGCCCTTTTATAGGCAATATGGCCCGTCATGAGCCCTTCACAAGGGACTAATTTTGCTTATTTTAATTCACATGCAAAGTGGTAGAGTGTAGTGTTGAATGAAATGATTTTAGGTTACTATTCATGTCATGATCACATGTGACTTGTGAGCATGAACAAAAGCAACCATCATCACCTCACGACTACTTACTTGACCAGCCATGTGAGGCCTTATTTGGTCTATTTTTATTTTTGATATTTGTCCCACAAATACTTATTAATCATATGCTTAATTATCTTATATAATTAAGTGTTAATTTGATCATATAACAATTATTTGACACAAATAAATTGAAGCAGGAGCATGGGGGTTGATCGTTTGTTTAGTTTCTATTTAACATCCATGAACAAGGCAGCTATTTATTTCCAAACAACCTAAGCATTCAAGTTCAGTAAGTCTAAAATGCTCCTAAAAGTTCAGCAGAAAAGAGCCAACTTCAACTGATCATATCTGGCGTTTTACTTGCTCAATATTTATGTTATTCATATGTATAAAATCTTGAAGATGTCCTCTTTCATATGACTTTGGAATAAAAAAGATTCATCAATCAAATTTGTCACAATTGATCTTCAAAGACTGTCACGCAGAATGCAATGTTGTTTTCCTGTAATGACTTGTCAGTACTAAAATGTCCATAACTCAATATTTGATGGATATTTTTGGTTGATTCGTTTTGGAGGTGAAAGATAACACCTTTAGCTTTCATGTGAATCATCATGGTAATTTTTTATCCATCTGAGCTGGGAGATATGATTTTTTAAAGTTCATGCTGCTGCACAAGAAGACTGATGAGCATTCACTTCTGACCTGTACTTACTTAAAGGCTTATAACTGAAGTTCCAGGAACGTTTTTTGCATGATTCCAAATGGAGTAGGAAGCGAACTCATATAGGTTCAATTTGGATACTCATGGGTCTTCTAACTCTATCTGTGCAGACAATGAGAGCATCTGTAAGATGTCTCTGGAATCTGGAATGCTGTTGCACAGTTGTCAAGTGACCTGCTAGTACTCAAACCTCTGTATCTAGAGTTCAAGACATTATTTGGGGTTGATTCTTTTTTGACATGGAATCAAACATCCATATCTTCAATATGAGATATCATGAGTATCAATATCCATCCTGGGCTAAGGGTTATGAGGCCTGCAAGCCATGTGTGATTTCAGGATTGCTCTTGAAGCTGTTTTGGGCACCTGTTTTCAGCAAGATCCCCTTTTGTGTCATTCCAAATGCATTTGGTTACATGTTCAAGAGTCCCAAGCCCTAATCCTACTACTTAAGAGCCTAACGAATAACTTTGCCTAGGATCACTTCTTCTAATAATGGATAAAATGCAGGATAAAGACAAGTTCAGGCCACATGGGTCCAGGTGACAGCAAGTCAGCACCCATCTGTCCCAAGGCTGGTGTCTTTGCTCTAAATGGTTAGACAACTTTATGGGTTATCTTGAAAGCCATCCTAACACTTTGTCCTCAAGGCATGGAAGCAGCCAGGAACATATCCCAAGGTCTCACCATCAGAATTGACAAAGAAGCTAAAAAACAAACAAGGACAGCTTTATTACTTTATGCTTTATGCTTTTGTTGCGTAGTCATTTTTCTGTTTTGTATAGGCATCAAGGGACACAAATTCTTGCACTTTAGGAGATGCATTTAGACCATTAGATGTGTATTTCATTGGCCTATATAAGCCATGCTTGTAACCTAAGAAAATCAGAATATGAATGAATGAAAAACAAGGAGTTCTTACTCTATTTCAGTTAACTTGTGCATGTCTTGGTTAACACAAACCTCAACAAACTTGTGCTAGTCTTAGTTTGTTGGCCTAATCTTAATCCATTCACTTGTGCTAGTCTTAGTGAGTGAGTTGAGTTTAGGACTCATTGTTCTTGAACTGTCTATGCTAGTCTTGATAGCCCAAGTTCAAGGTTTCTATCCTTTGGGTTTAAACATGAGAATTCACATCAACTTGTGCTTGTCTTAGTTGTTGTTTATCCTCTACCCTATCCTTTACTTATTTTTTACAAAAACCAGAAAACTATCCCACAAAAATAGCCTTGTTTCATATGTTTTATTGCTGGAATTTTATAATAGTCCTTCGGTTGTTGTGTGAACTTTGAGTCCTTTGCAAAGCACCATTGACCTCTAGGTTGGTGTTTCAAATTGGTAATCAGAGCTATGGTTATAACATAAGTCCCATCCTTGTGTTAGTCTTGGTGTTTCTTTTGTGAAACTCTAGAACCTGTTTCGTTGAACTTGTTGCATTCTGTTTTTCATGGGCAAATCAGTAGACAAGGGTACTATCTCTTATGTTATTTGTCCTATGTTTAAGGCTTGGTTATATGAGGTTAATAGCTTCTTTACGAACCATTATTTTTCTGATTCAGTGAAGTGTGACCTGGTTGTGTGTTGTTTAAGGGAATTTGCTTTGTTGTGGTATAATGGTCTTAATCTTTCAAGGACAATGGTAGGGAAGGGTAAGATAAAATCTTGGTCCAAACTTCACTCATACATGTGGTCAAAATATCTTCCTTGTTCTATCTTAAGTGATTTGTGGAGTGAACTTAAAATCCTTAAACAAAATGCCTTGAGTGTGCATGAATATGTTAGGTTGTTTGAAGAATTACACTTTGTGTGTGACAAAAGAGTTGATTCTGTCCAAATGGGAGTTAGATTTTACCACGGTTTGAAATCTGAAATTTCTAAAAGAATCGATTTAGAAATGATGTATTCCTATGGAGAAATGCTTGAGTTTGCTTTGCGTGTGGAGAATAGCTTAGCAAGGCATGAAAATTCTTAACCCTTGGCTAAAAGTGACAGCCTAGAAGTCATGAAAACAGTTGGAAATGAGAAGGGTTTACACCAAGAGGATGTTATTGTTTGTCCTAATTCTAAATGCATTGAACCAAGAGTCATGGGTGCTTATGGTGAAACCAATTACTCATGTACTGCTGTTTTGAAAAGCCAATGTTTTGAGATTAAAACCGCACCTAATTCCACATTTGAGAATGCCAAGCAAGAAGAAGAACAAGCATGCACAACCCTTGACCAGCTTCACGGTGTTAGCCAAGAACAAGTTGCTATTTTGAGTCCTTTAGAGCTGTCCATAGACTCAAGGTTGCAGCAACTTATAATCTTTAAGATGGATCAATTCTTGAGTTCCTTTGAGAGTCAAATATGTAGAGATTCAGGTAGGGATGAATCAAATGAGTGTTCTTGCTTTGTCAAATGCTCAAGTGCTCAAACTCAGACCTCTTGCACCAGCCCTAAGCTATACTTCAAAATCTACGTCATGAGAGAAGGGTTCATAAACTCAATTGACAGGAACACAGGAATGGGCACAAGTGGAAGCAAAGAGCCTTTTATTAGTGCACAAATTTCAGGCCTAGTTATGAAGTTTCCAATTCTTATTACTGAAATTAAGGGTAATGCTTATATGATACCAAGACAGGCTGCCATGTTAACTGATATAGGAAGGGTAAATGAAAAGTTTCTCAAGGAGCAAACTAAACTTGGGATCATGGTGACTCCAAAAATCAGCTATGTCATCCTCATCTATGATCCAGGTGGGAATCACAAGAACACGCCACTTGAAGTAGTATTCAAGATGAAGTCACCTCTTGGATCTTCTGAATCTTCAGGGAGATGCACTATCTAAGAGTAGATCAAAATTGCTTTCAATATGAAGACTGAACTCATTTTAGTGATGGCCTATGTAGATCATGAGTGATTTTTTTTTTTTTGCATTCCGAATTTGAGGTCAAACTTTTTGAACTTGGGGAGAGTTGAAGCAGGAGCATGAGGTTTGATCCTTTTTTTAGTTTCTATTTAACATCCATGAACAAGGCAGCCATTTATTTCCAAACAACCTAAGCATTCAAGTTCAGGAAGTCTAAACTGCTCCCAAAAGTTCCGCAGAAAAAAGCCAACTTCAACTGATCATATCTGGCGTTTTACTTGCTTAATATTTATGTTCTTCATATGTATAACATCTTGAAAATGTCCTATTTTATATGGCTTTTGAATCAACAAGATTCATCAAGCAAATTTGTCACAATTGATATTCAAAGGCTGTCACGCATAATGCAATGCTATTTTCCTGAAATGACTTGTCAGTACTAAAATGTCCATAACTCAATATTAGATGGATATTTTTGGTTGCTTCTTTTTGGAGGTGAAATATAACACCTTTACCTTTCATTTGAATCATCATGGGAATTTTTTATCCATCTGATATGGGAGATATGAGTTTTCAAAGTTCATGCTGCTGCACAAGCAGACTAATGAGCATTCACTTCTGACCTGTACTTACTTAAAGGCTTATAACTGAAGTTCCAAGAACGATTTTTGCATGATTCCAAATGGAGTAGGAAGCTAACTCATATAGATTCAATTTGGCTACTCATGGGTCTCCTAACTCTATCTGTGCAGACAATGAGAGCATCTGCAAGAGGCCTCTGGAATCTGGAATGATGTTGCACAGTTGTCAAGTGATCTGCTAGTACTCAAACCTCTGTATCTAGAGTTCAAGACATTATTTGCGGTTGATTCTTTTTTGAAATGGAAGCTAACATCCATATATTCAATATGAGATATCATGAGTATCAATATCCATCCTGGGCTAATAGTTATGAGGCCTGTAAGCCATGTCTGATTTCAGGATTGCTCATGAAGCTGTTTTGGGCACCTGTTTTCAGCAAGATCCCCTTTTTTGTCATTCCAAATTCATTTGGTTACATGTTAAAGAGTCCCAAGCCCTAATACTACTACTTAAGACCCTAAGGAAGAAGTTTGCCTAGGATCACTTCTTCTAATTATGGATAAAATGCAGGATGAAGACAAGTTCAAGCCACATGGGTCCAGGTGACAGCAAGTCAGCACCCATCTGTCCCAAGGCTGGTGTCTTTGCTCTAAATGGTTAGAAAACTTTATGAGTTGTCTTGAAAGGCATCCTAACACTTTGTCCTCAAGTCATGGAAGCAGCCAAGAACATATCCCAAGGTCTCACCATCAGAATTGACAAAGAAGCTAAAAAACAAACAAGGACAGCTTTATTACTTTATGCTTTATTCTTCTGTTACTTAGTCAGTTTTCTGTTTGTTATAGGCATCAAGGGCCACGAATTCTTGCACTTTAGGAGATGCATTTAGACCATTAGATGTGTATTTCATTGGCCTATATAAGCCATGCTTGTAATCTAAGAAAATCAGAATATGAATGAATGAAAAACAAGGAGTTGTTACTCTATTTAAGTTAACTTGTGCCAGTCTTGGTTAACACAAACCTCAACAAACTTGTTCTAGTCTTAGTTTGTTGGCTAAGCTTAATCCATTCACTTGTGCTAGTCTTAGTGAGTGAGTTGAGTTTAGGACTCACTGTTCTTGAACTGTCTGTGCTACTCTTGACAGCCCAAGTTCAGGGTTTCTATCCTTTAGGTTTAAACATGAGAATTCACATCAACTTGTGCTTGTCTTAGTTGTTGTTTATACTCTACCCTATCCTTTACTAATTTGTTACAAAAACCAGAAAACTATCCCACAAAAATAGCCTTGTTTCATATGTTTTATTGCTGCAATTTTATAACAGTCCTTGGTTTGGTGTGTGAACCTTGAGTCCTTTGCAAAACACCATTGACCCCTAGGTTGGTGTTCCATAAAAAAATAATATGTACTTAACATTTTAAGTAATATTTTACCATTATATCAATATATAATAGGTCCCACAATGCTTAGTTAATTTATTTTACAACTCCTTGTAAATATAATTAACTAATTACCTGTATCTCAAAACCTAAACTAATTTAGTAATATAACGATTAATTACTAAGTTAAATCTTATTTAATCATATTAAAATAAGATATAAATTTATTAGTCAATTATCGCATAATTGAAAAATAAACTTAATCGAATTTGAGTTCTTAACTCAATTTCAAACAATTAACTCTCGTACATATTAAATACATGTAATGAACTAATTAACTGTATCGTATACAAATAATTAGTTACGATTTGGATTTCATCCTATAGGTGTGACCGAAAGGGATCAATGATCACCGCCGTCATACGACAATAACGTCAAACTCTAGTCACCCAACCGTTATTGATTTATGTTAATCAACTGACTAATCATATATATATAGTTAATAAATATCCCAATTATATTCCTTAATAAGACTTATTATGTGGCGCACTATTGTGGAGGACACCTACTCCAACATTGTTATCATGATAACAAGTGGGAGCATCATTCAAATTAAAGAGCCCAACTCTAGATAGAGATCTAGACATGCGCTTAGATGAATTCATCTCATAAGAGATGACATTGAATGAAAGGAAAAATCAATTCCCAAGGTTGGAATAAATGGATACACAGTATATCTACTACCCAAGCCTTATTGTATTTGGCAAAGTTCGCCATATAGTATTATGGAACTTGTATGCTTTAGATTATAAGATATGAAGCAATAGTATGTGTTGATTGTTCATATATGATAACACAACAAAACGAACTCAGGAAACTGACGGAAAAAATTCGTTAGAAAGACCAAAATTCCGTCAGTAAAGTCAATTACTGACAGAATTCCGTCAGTAACGTGCGTCACTTCAAATGGTAACGAAAATTTGACCTCTGACGGATTTTCCATCAGTAAATCAATTTATTGACGGTTCAGTGACGGATGATTCGTCGAACATTTTAAGGTCAAAGTCACGATAATATTGACTGTCCTGACGGAAATTTCGTCAATAAAGTCAAGATATATCATGTTGACTTTACTGACGGAATTTCCGTCAGTAGTCAACATAATATTGACCTTACTGACGGAATTTTCCGTCAGTATAGTCAAGATGATGTTGACTTTACTGACGGAATTTTCGTTAGTAGTCAATGTAGCAGGGGCTAGAAACAGCAGCCTGATGTCCAGCCACAATGCGTATATTTCATTGTTTTAAACGGTAAAAATTTCAACAAAATCTGCAATACAGAAAATACATTCGTCGATCGCAAAGCGGTAATTCATACTCACGTCGACCGCATGAGCGGGAATCAACATAACGCAGCAAAAATTAGGCGAAAGATCGATGGGAATTGGAAAAAAATCCTTTACTTAAAAAGTTAAACAAATTCATACAAATTTTTTACAAACATACAAATTCAACAGATTCAGTAACTTAGACAAAAATAATGGCTTTGACATAACCACTAACTTAAGTAGATGATAAATTAGTAACCTAAGGGAGTTACGGAACCCCGTCCAAAGCGGTGCACGTCGTCCACGTTGTCGTCTCTTCGACGTGGAGGATGGAAATGGCACGAGCCCGTGGGAAGAAACGTCATCATCGCCACTTTCATGGTTGCCATTTGCTCGGCTTGGATCTCCATTTTTCGTTGATTGGCTCGTACATGTGCTTCAATGGCAAGTCGGGCAGCTCGCTCATTTTCTCGTTCATTTGCATGTGCACTCAATTGCTTCTTCATTTGAGCATTTTCACTTGCGAATCGAGTGTAATCAGGAGGATTGTAGGAGAAAGATGAGCGTGCACTTTTGTTGTAAGGTGGATCATACCACACTTATTTCCCCTTGTTTCCGATCCCGAATAGCCTCGACTTCTTATCGAATCCCTTTGCAGCTTTATAGTATGCATGAAACTTGTCTTGGGTCTCGCCAGTTGGCGTTGGCTGACTCATCTCTTCGGTGTAAGCTTCCTGAAAAAACAAAAAAAAAGTAGTATAATTAAAAACATTTAAGTGATAAAAATAAAACAAAGCACATACATAGTATTAAAGTTGGATATAAAAAAAAACTCCTTAGCAATAATTAGACAAACTTACGTTTGTCTCAGCAGCTCCAGGATTTACCCACTCGCCCTTCTTGGTTTTCTTTGTCTTCTCAAACAACTTGTACGGCGTAGGATAAAAACATTAAGTGATATATCGGCAATATTAATCTTTCATAATATGCAATTTGTGAAGGAAAAAATAAAGAACTTACCAATTCTTTAAATGTATCGGAACAACTCTTCCGCCCTAGAGTATGGGTTCCCATAGCTTTCTCGCCACCCGACTGTCTATTTACCTTGTTTATGTTGGACTTCTTGGCAAATTCATGATCAATTTCGGCCCTTTTTCTAATGGTTTCCCACCAAGATTCAGGCACCCAATCCGGCCTTTTTTGTTATATTTGAGGCCACCAACAAGTGAGGTAATCCGCCTCGTGACCTTTTTCTGTCATTCGGACTTAGGGTCGTAGTTCGGATCGACCGAGTTCACATGATTCTATTTCATCATAAACAAATTGTTAGTAATTGCTAAAATTGTACATCATCACGTTTTGAATGAAAACAATAACTTTTTAGTAATAGCTAGAACCGTAATAAAATATACCTGAAAGTATTCGTACATCCGCCTACGCTGGTAATGGCTCGCTTCACTCCATTTGGTGAAGTACACCCGGCCGATGGTACGAATGAAAGACCAAGTAACGTATTTGGAGTGTAAACTACTAAGGCTTGTGAGTTTAAGAGAAGTTTAATTAAGCTTACTTAAACTGGAAACAAACACAGACAGAAATGAAGGCTGTTTTAGAGAGAGTGGTTTATATTAGCTAAAGTTCAAAGGATATGACTTAGAGAAACTCCCCTACAGCAAGGCACAAGAGAAGGGACTCAAAGACTAGTTCTGAGACTGGTTTAAAGTGTTACAGCAAAGCACAAACACCCTAGACTAGACTCAAACAGCAAGCAAGCTAATCACATCAAGGCACAGATTTAACTTGACTCACAAAGCAAGACACTGATGAGACACCTTGAAGATGTATCAGGCTTGGCTCAAACTACTGCTCTTAGCACAACTTTGAAAGATTTGAGGGATTTCTCAAAGTTAATTCATTCCTAAAAGTGTGCCTGAAACAACATACAAAGACCTCCTTATATAGGCAGGCTGCTATCATGTGAACCATTGGATGTACAGATCATCCAAGGGCCAGCTTAGGATTTAAACTACTACAACAAACACTAATTAAGAACCCCACAATAGGACAAGCTCAACAACTATAAAGTAGAGACACAAGACACAAGACAGACTGAATCAAAAAGCAATAAAGCAGTTTTTGGAGTTTTCCTGAAATGGAAATCTGTTGCTCTGGTTGTCTTGCTGTCTTGCCTGGGTGTCTTGTTGCTCCTTGAGACTCTATACTCTTATTAGGACTTAGATAAACCTGCCTTGGATGAGGACAAGTTGACTTAAGCAAAAGGAAAGCCACAATCTGAACTTGTACCTTCTCTGCTTTAATGATCTTTGGACTCTAACTTGGGCTGCTTGATACTTGAGTTTTTGCTAGACTTCAAAAGGATTATCTTAGACAAACTTGTTGATTAGGGGGTTGGCTTAATTGTAGGCCATGGTGAGGGTGGGTGGGATGCTCTGGTGTACCTCCTTGGTGCTGGGTTTGCTGACTGGTCTGCCTGGTTCTGACTGACATTGCTTCTGTCTTGTGTGGGTAATGTGGACTGAGTTGGAACTTGGCATGGCTTGATGAACCCTGGACTATCTTCCTCAATGACTTGGCTTGGCCTGACTTGATTTTGTCTTGTCATGGCTTGTTGTTTGGACCTTGTGACTCGAGCTTCCATCTGAGGGGGTCTTGGGGTCATGCTTGTGGCTTGATCATCAAGGCCCCTTGGGTGAGCTCGTGCTGCAGCCTCCCCAGGTTGAAAAGGGCTTGACCTCAAGCCTGGGTCTTCCTCTCCCTCAGAGTCTTCAGAGAAGAGACTAAGATCTCCAATATTAAATGTTCCATGAACTGCATAGTCTCCTGGTAGATCAATTCTGTAGGCATTGGGAGCTATCTTCTCTATGACTTGAAAAGGACCATCTGCTCTTGGCTCCAGCTTGTTCTTTCTTTTGGAAGGGAACCTTTCTTTCCTTAGGTTGATTCATACTAAATCTCCTGGGGCAAAGTCTTTCTTAACCTTAGGAACCTTGGCATTCTTTTTGTATAGATCATTAGTTTTCTCAATTTGTTTTCTGACTGATTCATGGAGTTTCAGCATTTGTTCCACCCTCTTCTTGGCATCATAGTGGATCTCTGACCTGCACACATTAGACAAATTCAAAGGCATTAAGGGGTTAGTACCATAGACCACTTCAAAGGGGGAGTGGCCTGTGGCTGCTGATGGAGCTCTATTGAAAGAGAACTCTGCTTGAGCCAGCTTTAAATCCCAGTCTTTGAGAGATTTACTGACTATACACCTCAAGATCCTTCCTAAGGTCTTGTTAGTCACCTCAGTTTGTCCATCTGTTTGAGGATGATGGGAGGTGCTGAACAATAACCTTGTGTTAAGCAATTCCACAATGTTCTCCAGAAATGGCTCATAAACTTTGTGTCTCTGTCAGATACAATGGTCCTTGGAACTCCATGTAACCTCACCACCTCATCAAGATACAGCTCTGCTACACTCACAACATCCTCAGTTTTCTTACAGGCAATGAAATGTGCCATCTTGCTGAACCTATCCACAACCACCATGATAGAATCTTTCCCTCTTGTTGTCCTAGGCAATGCTACTATGAAATCCATGCTTACATCTTCCCAAGGCCTACATGGGACTGGTAGGGGAGTGTAAGGTCCTGCTTGAAATGAACTCTTGGCTTTTTGACAAACTCCACATCTTCTGAGCACTATTTGGACTTCTCCCATCATCTTAGGCCAGTAAAACTGATCCTGCAGTATGTCCACAGTCTTCTGAACCCCAAAGTGTTTCTCCAAGGCCACTTCCATGCACCTCCTTGATCAATAGACTCCTATAAGAACCTCTGGGAACACAGAGCTTGTTTCCTTTGAACAGGAATCCATTTTGTAGAGTGTAGGGTGAATCAATGGTTCTTGTTCCCTCTTTCTGTGTTAACCAATCTTCTGCAAAGTCTGGATCTTCCTGATACATATCCTTCATGAACTCAAAGCCAAGAACCCTTTGCTCCATGGTTGATAGCAGAGTGTATCTTCTAGACAATGCATCAGCCACCACATTTTGTTTTCCTTCTTTGTATTTGCTAGAAAAGGTGAATGACTGGAGGAACTCCACCCATTTGGCATGCCTGTGACTGAGCTTATGCTGGCCTCCTATGTACTTCAATGCTTCATGATCAGAATGTAAGACAAAAGGCTTGGGCTTCAGATAGTGACTCCAATGCCTTAGAGCCCTGACAAGAGCATAGAACTCCTTATCATATGTAGAATAGCTCAGCTTGGCTCCACTTAGCTTTTCACTGAAATAAGCTACATGTTTCTTTTCTTGGATAAGGACAGCTCCAATTCCCACTCCACTTGCATCACATTCAACCTCAAATAGGCAATTAAAATCAGGTAACCTGAGGATAGGTGCACTGCACAAGAGCTTCTTCATGTATTTGAAAGCCTGCAAGGCATTCTCAGTCCAAGTGAACTCTCCCTTCTTCATACATTCAGTGAGGGGTGCTGCAATGGTGCTGAAGTTCTTAATGAATCTTCTGTAGAAGGATGCTAAGCCATGAAACCCTCTTACTTCTGTGATATTCTTAGGAACAGGCCAAGACTGAAAGCAATGATCTTGTCTTGATCAACTGAAATGCCTCTACCAGACACCACATATCCTAGAAACTTGACTTCCTCAGTCATAAAGGTGCATTTCTCAAGCTTCCCAAAGGGCTTGCTCTCCTTAAGTATTTCAAACACAGTCTCAAGATGCCTCAAATGATCATCCTTGCTCTTGCTGTAGATGAGAATATCATCAATGTATACCACCACAAATTTCCCTAGGCAAGGTCTAAGCACTTCTGTCATTAATCTCATGAAGTTACTTGGGGCATTTGACAGGCTAAAGGGCATGACAAGCCACTCATAAAGGCCATGCTTTGTTTTGAAGGCTGTCTTCCACTCATCTCCTTCCCTGATCCTCAGTTGATGGTAACCTTGCCTCAAATCAATCTTAGAAAAGAACCTTGAGCCACTCAGCTCATCCAACATGTCATCAAGCCTAGGTACAGGGAACCTATACTTGACTGTGATGTTATTGACAGCCCTGCTATCTATGCACATCCTCCAAGTCCCATCCTTCTTAGGAACCAATAGTGCATGCACATCACATGGACTTAATGACTCCCTTACAAACCCTTTACTCATCAACTCTCCAACTTGTTTCTGCAGCTCTTGTGTAGCCTTAGGATCACACCTATATACTGGTCTATTAGGTAGTACAGACCCTGGCACAAGGTCTATCTGATGCTCAATTCCTCTCAAAGGGGGTAAGCCATCAGGGAGTTCCTCTGGGAACACTTCCTTGAATTGATCAATGAGGGGTTTAACTTCTGCAGGGATTATGCAACGGGAGTATGTGACCAAGCCAAGACACAAGCCATGACACGAGCTCAAGACAAGACACAAACTCAAGACAAGACTCAACATCAAAACAACAACATACATTCAGACAACACCATGACCAGCTATGACAATGTTCTATTCAGTCCAAGCCACAACCACTTCAAGCCTGCTAAGACAACACCACCACAACCAGAACAAAGCCTAGCCATCCACTTCCCAAGACTAGGCCACAACAAGGCTCAACCAACAGCCCAACAAACCCAACAAAACAAAAACAGCCCCAGCCAAAAACAGCCTATCACAGCCTTCCTAAACAAGGTCCATGGGGCCCCACACAATCAAACAAGCCTAACCAACCATCAAACCTATGTCTTGGGAAGGTCCTCTACAACTTTCCCCAGGACTTCCCTCCCCAGAAA
This sequence comes from Heliosperma pusillum, assembly GCA_022085475.1. NCBI lineage: Eukaryota > Viridiplantae > Streptophyta > Magnoliopsida > Caryophyllales > Caryophyllaceae > Heliosperma > Heliosperma pusillum. Next base: position 33,302 of record JAIUZE010004422.1, read on the forward strand.
CAAACACACAAAGAGTTAGCTTAGGGACAACTTCAGACTGTCCAGATTTCAGCCTTTTTGCAGTAGTTAACATGTCACTATCAAACTTTCCTTTATGATCAAACAAACTCGAGGGCCTTTTAGAAGGACCTTTGGCATCCATCCCACTTCAGTTGAGCTCAAGAATCAAGCTCAGAAGTCCACCCCTCCACCAGTTTCAACCCCAACAAACCCATTAAGGCAGATTGTCCTATTAGAATTACTTTTCTGCTTTATCTACTTTATGTCAGTTTCCTGCAAGTTTGTAGCTGTTATTTTGTTTCATGTTGTAAGCCTTTGTGGCCCTAGATATCTCCTAACGTCTGAGTTGTATCCTTGTTGCCTATATAAGGCCTTTACCTAATGAAATGCAAATCAGATTTGAAGTAAAACATAAAACTGAAACCTTGTTTCTGTTGCATCTCTTGGCTGTGTGCTTGAGACAACTTCCTTTGCTTTGTGCTTGGAAGTGAGCTTGGGTCCTTAGCTGTGTGCTGGGATCAAAGTTCAACCCTCAATCATTGGCTTTGTGCTTTGGTTAAGGTCCTATCCTTGTTCTTTAACAATCAATTCAAACAGAAACAGAGTACTTGCAAGTGTCTTAATCTTAGCTCAATTTGTCATTGTTTAGTTGTCTTTTCTGAATAGTTTCAGTGCAAATTGGTTATCAGAGCGTTGGTTTGTGAGTTCATCTACCTAACTACATTAAAAACACAAAATACAACCATGAGTGAAGAGAGAATCACAGGTATTGAAAACACAGTTCAAGATCTTGTCAGAACTGTAATGGAGGTCTCTAGATCTGTCAATGAACTCCTTGAGGGCCAACAGAACAATGATACAAGGGGAGGCAGAGGTCGAGGAAGAGGAGCACCTTTCCCACAAGGTGGAGTAAGGAGGAGACAACCTGTAGATCAGTTTGAAATGTCAGATTCAGATGGCTCAGATCACAATCTTCTCAGACACCAAGACAAAGATATCAAGGTAGAGATTCCTGACTTTCTAGGTAGCTTGAACCCTGATGATTTCTTAGATTGGCTAAGGTCTGTAGAAAGAGTCTTTGAGTTTAAAGGATACACTGATAGAAAGGCTTTTAAGGTTGCTATCATGAAACTAAAAGGCTATGCCTCACTTTGGTATGAAAACATGAAAACCTTGAGGGTTAGAGAAGGGAAAGAACCTGTAAAGTCATGGCTCAAACTGAAAAAGAAAATGAGAGCTAAGTTTGTCTCTAGGGACTACACTCAAGACATGTTCATTAAGCTTACTCACCTAAAGCAAGACCAAAGACCTTTAGAGTCCTACCTAAGAGACTTTGAACAACTCACTTTGCAATGTGAGGTTGTTGAGAAATCTGAACAAAAGATAGCAAGGTTCTTAGAGGGGTTGGATGAAAGGATAGCTAGCAAAGTCAGGCTACAAAACATATACTTCTTTGAGGAAGCTGTCAACTTGTCTTTAAGGGTAGAAAAATTGGGAAAAGGAAAGGCCAGTGCTTCTAAGACACCTTCCAGAACCCCCACCTTCAAACCTTTTGTAGGAGTTAAGATAGGAGAACCTGTGGTTCCTGTTAAGACTCCTTTCAACCTTGATAAAGGCAAGGCTGTTGAGGCAGGCCAAAGGAAGACTACCCCTCTCAAAACGTGCTTTCAATGTCAAGGGTATGGACATTTTGCTAGAGAATGTCCATCTAAAAGGGCTCTGAGTACCCTAGAAGGAATCCATTGGGGAGATGATGAAGTGTTGGTCTGTGATGAAGAGATGGAAGAGCCTGAGGTAGAGGCTAGTGAGGAGTTGATAGAGCCTGATGCAGGGTTAAGTTTGGTAACATGGAGGGTAATGCATACTCAACCACAACCTTTGGAAGAGGACCAAAGACACCAGATCTTTAGGACCAGATGTACCATCAAGGGTAGAGTATGTAACCTCATTATTGATGGGGGAAGCTGCACTAATGTGGCCTCCAAAACACTGATAGACAAGCTAGCTCTACCCACCAAAGACCACCCCCTACCTTACAAACTCAGATGGCTAAACAAAGGGGCTGAGATCAAGGTGGATAAACAATGTGTTATACCTTTCTCAATTGGTAAAGGGTATGTGGATGAGAGTCTTTGTGATGTTCTACCTATGGATGCATGTCACCTTCTGCTTGGGAGACCATGGGAGTTTGATAGGGATGCCATACACCATGGGAGAGACAACACTTACACCTTCAAGTATGGGAAGAAGAAGATCACCCTAGCACCTTTACCACCTGCTTTAAAGATCAACCCAAACCCCATGAGTGAGGCTTCCAAAGAAGTCATGTTGATAAGTGAATCAGAAATAGCACAAGAGCTAAGTGAGCTACAACCTGTATACATATTGCTAGTCAAGGAGACTGGGATGAGTATCATTGATATCCCTGAAGAGGTCAAATCTATCCTAGAAAGTTATGGTGATGTCTTCCCTACTGAGCTTCCTAGTGGACTGCCACCACTTAGAGGGATAGAGCACCACATTGACCTAGTGCCTGGAGCTATCTTACCCAACAAGCCAGCCTACAGGAGTGACCCTAAGGCTACACAAGAGCTCCAACTTCAAGTAGGTGAACTACTCAACAAGGGCTATGTCAGAGAGTCCCTCAGTCCTTGTGCTGTACCAGCCTTGCTTGTGCCAAAGAAGGATGGGACTTGGCGTATGTGTATTGATAGTAGGGCCATCAACAACATTACCATCAAGTATAGGGTTCCCATACCTAGACTTAATGATATTCTGGATGAGCTAAGTGGGGCTCAAGTGTTCACTAAGATTGATCTGAGGCAGGGCTACCACCAAGTGAGGATAAGAGCAGGGGATGAATGGAAGACAGCTTTCAAGACTAAACATGGGCTCTATGAATGGCTGGTGATGCCTTTTGGGTTGTCTAATGCCCCTAGCACCTTCATGAGGTTGATGACAGAGGTCCTAAGGCCTTACTTAGGCAAGTGTGTAGTGGTTTACTTTGATGATATTCTTATTTACAGTTCAACTAAGGGAGAACATTTGCAACATCTGAAGTTGTTGTTTGAGGTCCTAAGAGAAAACAAGTTGTATGGCAAGCTAGAGAAGTGCACCTTCATGCAGCCTGAGGTTTACTTCCTTGGGTTCATCATCTCTAAGAAAGGGGTAGCAGTTGATCCTGAGAAAGTGCAAGCAATCAAGGAATGGCCCATTCCCCAAACTGTTACTGATGTAAGAAGTTTCCATGGGTTGGCATCTTTCTATAGGAGGTTCATACAAGGGTTTAGTTCAATCATGGCCCCTATTACTGAGTGCATGAAGAAGGGAGAGTTCAAGTGGAATGAGAAGGCTGAAAGGTCCTTCAATCTGATCAAAGAGCTATTGTGCAAGTCTCCAATATTGGTTCTACCAGACTTTAACAAACTCTTTGAGGTAGAGTGTGATGCCAGTGGTCTTGGCATAGGAGCTGTGCTTACTCAAGAAAAGAAACCTGTGGCATACTTTAGTGAGAAGCTAAATGGGGCCAAGCTTAACTATTCCACATATGACAAGGAATTCTATGCCATTGTGAGGGCATTGAATCATTGGGGACACTACTTGAAGCCTAAGCCTTTTGTGCTTCATTCTGATCATGAGGCTCTCAAATACATCAATGGACAACACAAACTCAACCCCAGGCATGCCAAATGGGTAGAGTTCTTGCAATCCTTCTCATTCTCCAGCAAGTATATAGAAGGTAAGAACAATGTTGTAGCTGATGCATTGTCTAGAAGGTCTGTAATGTTGACCTTCATGGAGCAAAGGGTGTTGGGGTTTGAATTTATGAAAGAGCTCTATCAAGAGGACCCAGACTTCAAGCATGAATGGGAGGTACACCAAGAAGGGCAAGTCAAGAAAGGGAGCAAGTACACAGCTCAAGAAGGATACTTATTCTATGGAAACAAACTGTGTGTGCCTAAGGGACCTTATAGGGGACTACTGGTCAAAGAGGTTCACTCCAATGGCCTTGCTGGTCACTTTGGGGTACAGAAGACCTATGACATCTTACAAGATCAGTTCTATTGGCCTAAGATGCTCAGTGATGTGCAAGATGCCCTCAAGAGATGCAGATCTTGTCAACTAGCCAAGGCACACTTTCAAGCAGGCCCTTACACACCACTTCCAGTACCCAACAAGCCATGGGAAGACCTCAGTATGGACTTTATTGTAGCCTTACCTAGAACTCAAAGGGGAAAGGATTCAATCATGGTGGTTGTAGATAGATTCAGCAAGATGGCACATTTCATTGCTTGTAAGAAGACTGAGGATGCATTGGGGGTAGCTGAACTATACTTTAGGGAGGTTGTCAAGTTACATGGGGTCCCTAGAAGCATTGTCTCAGATAGAGACACAAAGTTCATGAGCCATTTCTGGAGAACCTTGTGGAAGCTATTGAAGACTAGGTTATTGTTTAGTACTTCTCACCATCCCCAAACTGATGGGCAGACAGAAGTCACTAACAGAACACTAGGGAAGATCTTAAGGAGCATTGTTTCTAAGTCATTGAAAGATTGGGACCTCAAGCTAGCACAAGCTGAGTTTGCCTTCAACAGAGCTCCCTCCAGCAGCACAGGTAAAAGTCCTTTTGAAACAGTTTATGGCACTAATCCTCTCATGCCTACAGACCTAGCACCAGTCAAAGGAAACAAGGCAAGCTATGATGCAAAGAAAAGAGTTGAGCAAATGATACAGATTCATGAGCAAGTCAAGAAGCAGATTGAAAGGTCCAATGAGTTGTACAAGGCCAGGTCCAAGGGGCCTAAGAAAGCAAGGGAATTCAAAGCAGGGGATCTTGTATGGTTGCATTTAAGAAAAGAGAGATTTCCAGACAAGAGGAGAAACAAGCTCATGCCAAGGGCTGATGAACCATTTGAGATATTGGAGAAGATAGGCACCAATGCTTACAAGGTGGATCTACCAGGAAGCTATGGTGTACATGGTACTTTCAATGTTGGAGACCTGAGTCCTTACCATGGTGAATCAGATGATGAAGGTGAGGAAGATTTGAGGGCAAATCCTTTTCAAGAAAAGGAGGTTGCAACGGGAGTATGTGACCAAGCCAAGACACGAGCCATGACACGAGCTCAAGACAAGACACAAACTCAAGACAAGACACAAACTCAAGACAAGACTCAACATCAAAACAACAACATACATTCAGACAACACCATGACCAGCTATGACAATGTTCTATTCAGTCCAAGCCACAACCACTTCAAGCCTGCTAAGACAACACCACCACAACCAGAACAAAGCCTAGCCATCCACTTCCCAAGACTAGGCCACAACAAAGCTCAGCCAATAGCCCAACAAACCCAACACAACAAAAACAGCCCCCAGCCAAAAACAGCCTATCACAGCCTTTCTAAACAAGGTCCATGGGGCCCCACACAATCAAACAAGCCTAACCAACCCTCAAACCTATGTCTTGGGAAGGTCCTCTACAACTTTCCCCAGGACTTCCCTCCCCAGAAACAAACACACAAAGAGTTAGCTTAGGGACAACTTCAGACTGTCCAGATTTCAGCCTTTTTGCAGTAGTTAACATGTCACTATCAAACTTTCCTTTTATGATCAAACAAACTCGAGGGCCTTTTAGAAGGACCTTTGGCATCCATCCCACTTCAGTTGAGCTCAAGAATCAAGCTCAGAAGTCCACCCCTCCACCAGTTTCAACCCCAACAAACCATTAAGGCAGATTGTCCTATTAGAATTACTTTTCTACTTTATCTACTTTATGTCAGTTTTCCTGCAAGTTTGTAGCTGTTATTTTGTTCATGTTGTAAGCCTTTGTGGCCCTAGATATCTCCTAACGTCTGAGTTGTATCCTTGTTGCCTATATAAGGCCTTTACCTAATGAAATGCAAACCAGATTTGAAGTAAAACATAAAACTGAAACCTTGTTTCTGTTGCATCTCTTGGCTGTGTGCTTGAGACAACTTCCTTTGCTTTGTGCTTGGAAGTGAGCTTGGGTCCTTAGCTGTGTGCTGGGATCAAGGTTCAACCCTCAACCATTGGCTTTGTGCTTTGGTTAAGGTCCTATCCTTGTTCTTTAACAATCAATTCTAACAGAAACAGAGTACTTGCAAGTGTCTTAATCTTAGCTCAATTTGTCATTGTTTAGTTGTCTTTTCTGAATAGTTTCAGTGCAGATTACCTTAGACTCTTCTTCCTGAACTTCTTTTGAAAGCAGCATCAATACAGGTTGCTCCTCACTACACTCTTTGACCATTGCTGACTTAGACAGAAACAAGACTCCACTAAAGTCTTCAGCCACACTGGGACTCCCATAACTCTTCTGATGTGGTGGCAAGGGGGCTAATGTTATCTTCCTGCTCCCATGCTTGAAGGAATAGATGTTGCTTCTTCCTTGGTGTATGGAGCTTTTATCAAACTCCCATGGCCTTCCTAACAATAAGTGACAGGCATCCATTGGAACCACTGTTGGAGCCAGTGTCCTCCACAGTTAGTGCAATAACATAAATTAATCTCTGTAGGTTCACAGGGTATACTTTGTATTGTAATCAGTTGATTAACGTTTATCAATAACGGTTGGCTTGCTAGATAAGTTTGACGTTATTGTCATACAGATGGCGGTGATCAACTGGTCCCTAAAAGTCACACCTATAGGATGTGTTTGAGAGATGTGATTATTTGAGAAAATAACCATATTGATGCCCTATTATCTGACTAAAAGGTTAGTCAGTGTATTTGACTAAAAGGTTAGTCAATGTGATGATGAGACGATTATTTAATAACGATTAAATAATATGAGCTGAGACGAATTAAAAGTAATTCGTGATTAAATATAAACTGTTGTATTTAATTAGCATATATATAATGTAAGCTTATGCGAATTAAAAGGTTAATTCGTAATTAAATATAAAATGTTATATTGAATAAGGAAATTATAATTATACGGATAATTATAATTAATGTATATATTATACGATACATTAATAATACACATTATATATTAAAGCGAATTTAACCGGGAAACAGTCCAGATTAAATCTGGAATTTTCGGTCCATGGGCAGTTGTTTTGAGGAGACTAAACTCCTCATTTAAACCCTAGAGTGCCGTGAGATAGGTAGAGAAGCAGGAGAAAAATTCTAACCTAATTTCTACACTCACTTGTGCCTCCATCACACAAAACACAAAAACCTAAAAGTTAACAGTAACTTTTAATTATCTTTCTAGCAAAGGAGAAGGGCATTTCTCGATCAATCTTGGGTGAGACGATTAGGAGGATATCTGCTTTGATATCTGTTCTTAGGCCGAATTTTGCTAGGACCAAAGGTTCAATTCGTTTTCTCTATATTTTATATCGTTTTCATATTTATGACTCGCAATTCATATTATATAATTTTGTTATAATCCTAAATTTTAAGGGGATGTAAACAGTTATTTCCCACAAGTGGTATCAGAGCTTTTGGCTACAAAATTATATTATATGATTTTCATTTTATGAATTATAAATTTGAGAAAAAAATAATACCGAAAAAAAATTTTTTGTTACGGCTGGATTTTTCTTTTGCCGTGTTGATTCAATTTTTTTGGTCTTGTTTTTCCATTGTTGATTTATTGATATTGTTATTTTAAAAGGTTAAAATTCAATATAATAAATTTGTACTTGTTTTAATTTGATAAGGATTAAATTAAAATAAGATGGATTGGTTTTGTTTTGTTGTTGCTTTTGTTTTGCTATTGTTTTAATGATGTTCAAAGCGATTGTGATTAAATGAATATGAGGATAGTCGATTTAATCATGATTTAGATGTTCATTTTAAAAGGTTAAATTGAATAATCTAGTTTGAATCAATATTTAATAACGATTAAACATTGAATTATGTACCGATCTAGCAATATTGGCAACACCGAAAATTTTTTTTGCACTGTTCGTGCTGCTACTTTAAAAAAAAAAAAAAAAATAATTCTGTTTTTTTTTTGCTGTTTGCAGCAATATTTTTATTTTTATGTTTTTTTTCGGTTTTTGGATTAAACCGTGAGAAATAGATTTTAAAAAAAAAAAAAGAAAAAAAAGTTGTGACTGGTACTGTTCGCGTGAACAGTGAACAGTGAGAAAATTTTTTTTTTTTGTTTTTTTTTGGCTAATTTCAATTTTAACATTATAAAGATAATGTTTTTGTTGTTGTTGGTTTGTTGTGAAGAAGTTCACTCATGTTTAGATACCTAATTATTTTAAAGCGGTTTAAAATAATGTTGTTTGATACAATAATATGGATTATTGTTGATTCGAATTTTGTGACTAATTAAATAATTATAACATAATTTTAATCATTTTTAAAAGGTGGTTTGGATAAATTACTCTACATAATTACAGAATTATGTCTTGAAGAATTAATTTATATAGTTGATGCTTTTTATTTTATTTTTGTCGAATGAATGAATGAATGAATGGTTTGATTTACGTTTTTTGCAATTGGTTGAAAAATGTAATACCTAGTGTGACTTTAGTTAATCATGTTTTCGTAATGATGAAAACATGGTTTGGATGTAATTTTGAGATCTCGAATCTCCTTTTATTTTTCTTTTAATTATGTTTTGGAATTAGAATGTAAATAGGTTTATTTTGTAATTTTTAAATGTAATTTTAAGAAGACTAGAGACAGAGATCGGATGCTCACTCCCGCTACATGGACCAAGATGAGACAAAGTCAAGCTTCTCGGGTCCATAAGGATGGATTCCAAACTTGTATTTACTGTTCTTTTTGGTAGATAGGCCACAATAGGACCGTTGTAATAGTTTACGTATTTTTCGTTCTTTTGCTTTTCATTCACATGCTAAATAATTGCATCATATTCCGCCTAAACCAAACCACCTAAATTGCATGAAAAATGTTCATATAGTTTGAATTTTCATCTTAGACATACAGATGTCACTCGTTCATAGGGCCATCACCTTAGTCTAAATCATTCACGAAATGCTAGAAATTTGTTCACTTAAAATGAATTAAATTTAAGATGATGGGATCTTCCTCTAAAATGAAAATTGAGATTAGTCTTTATAGGAAAAACTACTATGAACCCCTTCTTCGTCGGAAGTCATAATATGACCCCTTCTACGTTGGGTAAGTAGTGAGTGTTGACCTATTTTACCTCAACATTGTAGTCCGAGTAATATCTCGGGATTATAATGGACTAAAGATAGAATTTACAGAAATTTATCGACTGAGAATTCTAAAAGTAGAATTAGCCAAGAGGTTGGCTTATCAATTTACAGAAATTGAGTCTTGGGATCATTTATATAATTCTTGAGGGAGGTCAATTGTATAAATGCATGAGTCATCGCATTAAGCAGTTTTTGCATTAAGACTTAATTTTAAAACGATGAAACTTATCATAATTTTTCTTCTTTTCACTGTTTCTTGAATCCGTTATATACAGATAGAACTGCTTAAAATAACAAATGGCTGGACGTACAGACGACCCAATGCCAAGTGCTACACTCGCTCGCGAGTCCTGGCTAAAGATCTTTATGGACAACATGAATCAGTCCACGCGACTGAAGAATGATGGGTCAAACTTTGCGGACTGGGAGGCGGCATTACGGAATGCTGCCATTGCTGACGGTAAGCTCAAGTACTTGACTGAGACTCTACCGACTAACCCAGGCCCCAATGCAGGAGCCAATGAATCACTTGCTTATAGTGATTTCGTAATGGAGGCGGGTGCGATAAAGAACGTACTCATCTTTTCAATGGAATCGAATTTGCAGAGGCGATTCATAGCCCAGGGTGCAAACAAGATTTTCACCACTCTCTCTAACAAGTTCTCAAAAGCTCCGAGGATCGTTAGCTATGAGTATACCTGTCGCTTCTTTGAAGCGAAACTCCAGAAGGGCCAAGTGGTTAGCCCACACATTCCTGCTATGATCGAGAATGTCGAGAAATTGGAGGCTCTTGGTTGCAAAATCGATGAGACGATCATTATTGATCGACTGCTTCATTCACTTCATGATAGTTTTGCCCTTTTAAGGGCAAATTACTATATGAATGATATGAAGAAAAGTCTTCATCAGCTCCACTCACTTCTCGTACAGACCGAGAGTGATCTAAAATTGAGTGGGAGCGTGAAACAGGACGTTCTCATGATTAACAACAAGGGTAGGGGTAGGGGCAAGGCTCAAACTGACCTAGCTGTAGGGAAGCCAAAGTTCAAAAAGCCAGGAAAGGTCAAGAGTGGGCCTGGTGAGACTAGCGGTAGCTCACAAGGCAAGACAAAGAGCAAAGAAAACGTGGAGTGCCACCATTGCCACAAGACTGGGCACTGGAGGCGGAACTGTCACGTGTATGCTGAAGACGTAAAATCAGGCCGCGTCACTCCTGTTGGTACATCATCTTTTATTCATATGATTGAGATTAACCATGCAAGTTTCGGAACTTGGGTACTAGATACTGGTTGTGGTTCTCATCTGTGTAATCATTTTCAGGGCCTAAGAAGCATCACAACTCTCGCAAAGTGTGATGTGGACCTGCGAGTGGGGAATGGAGCTAGAGTTGCTGACGTTTCAGTGGGAACATATGTAATACAACTCCCTAGTGGTTTTGAGTTATTACTGAATAATTGTTACTATGTACCCAGTTTGTCGAAAAACATTATTTCTGTTTCCGTACTTGATAAGGACGGTTTTTCGTTTGTAATAAAGGATAATAGCTGTATTTTCTCTTTAAACGAAATGATTTATGGTAAAGCAGTTTCCATGAATGGGATTTATGTTTTAGATCAAACCACAGATATAATGCATGTGAGTAGTAAGAAAGCAAAGGTTGGTGACAAAGATCAAACCTATCTATGGCATTGCCGTATGGGACACATAAATGAAAAACGCGTGAAAAAGCTCATTGATAATGGGACGATCTCCCCATTTGACTATGAATCTTTTGGCACGTGTGAATCATGTCTCATAGGCAAAATGACTCGAATTTCCTTCAAAGGTGTTGGAATGCGCGCTGCTGACCTTTTAGGACTCATACATACTGATGTGTGTGGACACACTACGTTCAGATCGTGGTGGCGAATATCTTTCGAATGAGTTTGATCAACACCTTAAAGACTGTGGTGTAGTACTACAGTTAACTCCACCTGGAACACCACAATTGAATGGTGTGTCCGAACGGAGGAATCGAACATTGCTTGATATGGTTCGATCCATGATGAGTCACACGGTTGTGCCTGACTTATTATGGGGATATGCTCTATTGTCAGCTGCTCTAATACTTAACCAAAGTCCGTCTAAAGCTGTAGACAAGACTCCATATGAATTATGGAAGGGATTGGTCCCTAACTTGTCCTTTATTCGGGTTTGGGGCTGCGAGGCTTATGTCAAATGGAGACCTGACGATAAGCTCGGCCCAGGATCGGTCAAGACATACTTTATTGGTTATCCAAAAGGGATGTTTGGTCATTACATTTATTCGCCTACCGAACAACGTGTTTTTGTTGCGGCTAGTGCGAAGTTTCTAGAGAAAGAATTTCTCAAGAACAAGACGAGTGATAGAACCTTCGATCTGTCGGAGGTTCAAGAACCAACAACCGAGCAACCAATGGAGGAAACTGTTCCTTCATCATCGGCTGCGGTAAATATTCCTGAGGAACCTAGAAGGTCGGGTAGAGTCTCCATTCCTCTAGACAGATACATTGGTATGGTCGAGGAGAATGGGAGAGATGATGTTTTACTCCTAGAGAGTAACGAACCCGCTACCTATAAAGGTGCCATGACCTGTTCCGACTCTAAGCTATGGCTTGAAGCCATGCAATCCGAGATGGACTCTATGTATGAGAATAATGTATGGGATCTGGTTGACTTACCTGATAAGGTTCGGCCTCTTCAGTGCAAATGGCTTTATAAAATAAAGCATTCTGTAGAAGGACAACCAGATACATACAAGGCACGACTAGTGGCAAAGGGTTTCACTCAAGTGCAAGGATTGCACTATGATGAAATTTTTGCACCCGTAGTTATGATGCGTTCCATTCGGATAATCTTAGCGATTGCCGCTTTTCATGACTATGAAATTTGGCAAATGGATGTGAAAACCGCCTTCTTAAACGGTTATTTGGAGGAGGAGTTGTACATGGTACAACCCGAAGGTTTCATTGATCCTAAAAATCCTAAGAAGGTATGCAAGCTTAAGCGTTCCATTTATGGACTTAAGCAAGCTTCATGGAGTTGGAATCATCGTTTCGACCAGGTGATAAAGAGAATGGATTTACTCAATCGGTCAGGAACCATGCTTATATATCAAGTCGAGTGGGAGCAAGATTGTCTTCCTAATATTGTATGTTGATGACATACTCTTGATTGGGAATGACATACCTCTCTTTACTTCGGTAAAAGTTTGGTTAAAGAACCATTTCCAGATGAAAGATCTGGGTGAAGCACAAAGAATTTTGGGGATCCGTATCTACAAAGATAGATCACGACGGATGTTATCCCTCAGTCAGGAGTCTTATATAGATAAGATTCTTGAGAGGTTCAGCATGACCAACTCCAAGAAGGGGAACCTTCCAATGGTCTCTGGGATGCATTTGAGTAAAGCTCAGGCACCAAAGACATTGGAAGAGGTCGAGCGCATGAGTCGGATTCCTTATGCATCAGCTATAGGATCGATCATGTATGCCATGATATGCACACGTCCAGACGTGGCATATGCATTGAGTATGACAAGTCGTTACCAAGGCAATCCAGGTGAAACACACTGGATAGCTGTTAAGAATACCCTTAAGTACCTACGGAGGACTAAGGATTGGGTATTGACTTATGGAGGTGACACTGAGCTATGCGCAACCGGTTACGCAGATGCTAGCTTCCAAACGGATCGAGATGACTCGAAATCTCAGTCTGGACTCGAAATATCAGACGAGATAACGTTATTTCCATGGGAATTAAGCGTGTTCCTGAGTTGTATTAGTTGTTTTATATGGATTAGACACCTGTATCTTTTTCATAAAACTATCTATGAAATCATCGTTTTTGTTTTATATTTTGTTTTTCATGTGGGTTGTACTGACAACATTGAACACCACAAAGTGAACTGAATTACATTATATTTGTTTTGGGTCCGTAATTGCCTACATGAGCTGATAACTCTGGCAATTATTTTGTGACGTCGATTGATGGTGGGTTCAACGAGCCATAAGTCAAACTGTTGACTGATCGATCACAGATACGGGTTATAATGATACTGCGCAGGACATTTTGTGACGACGTTATGGAGTCCTAAATGTTTCAGAACATTAGGTGCCAGGTCGTGGATAGGACATCCATAGTGTTCCTAAAGTCGATTCTTTTGACTATCGACTGTCTCTTGAGATAAAGGCAGTTTTTGGGTGACTTTGGTTTCTTTCTCATGGTCGACCGTAACAGGAGGCTAAGTAGATTTTCACTGGGTCATTTCATACTGCGCTTGTATCTGCAAGATTCGAGTTGAAGAATATATCCAACTTTTATCAGGATATGATATTTCTCAGGGCCACTCGAGGAGCTGTAACTGAAATGCATGGCCATGCTCGAATGAAGATTCATTTATTAGTTAAGTTACTCTCTAGTCAGGGAAACCACTCTTGATACTGATCACTTGTAAACTACGACCTTTGTGAATACGGACTTTGCAAATTGGTTTACAGTGAGTGGGAGAAATTTATAATGGATATGAGAATCGGTTATCGCACATACACTTGTACGGACAAGTGGGAGATTGTTGGAGCCAGTGTCCTCCACAGTTAGTGCAATAACATAAATAAATCTCTGTAGGTTCACAGGGTATACTTTGTATTGTAATCATTTGATTAACGTTTATCAATAACGGTTGGCTTGCTACATAAGTTTGACGTTATTGTCATACAGATGGCGGTGATCAACTGGTCCCTAAAAGTCACACCTATAGGATCTGTTTGAGAGATATGATTATTTGAGAAAATAACCATATTGATGCCCTATTATATGACTAAAAGGTTAGTCAGTGTATTTGACTAAAAGGTTGATCAATGTGATGATGAGACGATTATTTAATAACGATTAAATAATATGAGTTGAGACGAATTAAAAGTAATTCGTGATTAAATATGAACTGTTGTATTTAATTAGCATATATATAATGTAAGCTTATGCGAATTAAAAGGTTAATTCGTAATTAAATATAAAATGTTATATTGAATAAGCAAATTATAATTATACGGAGAATTATAATTAATGTATATATTATACGATACATTAATAATACACATTATATATTAAAGCGAATTTAACCGGGAAACAGTCCAGATTAAATCTGGAATTTTCGGTCCATGGGTAGTTGTTTTGAGGAGACAAAACTCCTCATTTAAACCCTAGAGTGCCGTGAGATAGGTAGAGAAGCAGGAGAAAAATTCTAACCTAATTTCTACACTCACTTGTGCCTCCATCACACAAAACACAAAAACCTAATAGTTAACAGTAACTTTTAATTATCTTTCTAGCAAAGGAAAAGGGCATTTCTCGATCTATCTTGGGTGAGACGATTAGGAGGATATCTTCTTTGATATCTGTTCTTAGGCCAAATTTTGCTAGGACCAAAGGTTCAATTCGTTTTCTCTATATTTTATATCGTTTTCATATTTATGACTCGCAATTCATATTATATAATTTTGTTATAATCCTAAATTTTAAGGGGATGTAAACAGTTATTTCCCTCAACCACATCACACAGTACTTCGTCTTTGTACACACTTCCAATGGAGAATCGGACCATACATTGCTTATCCACCTTAACCTCTGCTCCCTTACTCAGCCATCTCAATTTATAGGGGTGAGGGTGCTCTTGAGTGCTTAACTTCAGCTTGTCAACCATAGTAACAGAGGCCACATTGGTACAACTACCTCCATCTATAATAAGGTTACAAACCCTCCCTTGTATGGTACATCTGCTCCTGAAAATGAGGGACCTTTGATCATCCTCCAAAGGTATCTGTTGTGAATGCATTACTCTCCATAGAACCAAGTTGTGGCCTGTGTCAGGGAGCGCCGCTATTGACTCCTGACTAGGCTCTTCTTCCTCACTCACCACTTCTTCAACCTCAGGCTCATCCCTCTCATACTCAACTAGGCCTTCTTTCTCTCAAGTCTCAACCTCCATTATAGTTAAGGTCTTCTTAGAAGGGCAATCCTTCCTGAAATGTCCATAACCCTGACATTGGAAACACCTAATTCTGTTCTCAGTCATTGAAGTGCTTGGCTTCTGACCCATGATGCCTTTTCCCTTGTCTAAGGTAGGTGGGGGTGCTGTCTTAGGGGTATCAATGGTCCTCAACCCACTATAAGGTCTGGTTTGAAAAGATCTAACAGGCTTTGGTGTGACAGATTTAGTCTTTCCTATCTTTTCAATTCTCAAAGATAAGTTAACAACATCATCAAATGACCACATAGGTTGCATTCTAACCTTGTTAGCAATGCTCTTATCTAGACCTTCTAAGTACCTAGCAATCCTTTGCTCAGGTTTCTCATTTATGTCACACTGTAATGTGAGCTGTTCAAACTCTCTCAGATAAGATTCAACAGGTTTGTCTCCTTGTTTCAACTTAGACAACTTAATAAACAGATCCTGGGTGTAATCCTTAGCAACAAATTTATCTAATAGTTTCTTTTTCAGTTTGGTCCAGGATTTGATGGGTTCTTTTCCTTCCCTAGCCCTTAACCCTTTCATGGTTTCATACCAAAGAGAAGCATACCCTTTCAGTTTCAGGATGACTACTTTAAAAGACTTAGAATCATTATATCCTTTGTACTCAAAGATTCTTTCTACTTCTCTTAACCATTCTTACAAATCATCAGGATTAAGACTACCAGAAAACTCAGGGATGTCTACCTTAAGATGCTTATCTATATGCCTGTGGATGGAAGCCCTGCTTCTTGTTGAGTCATCTGAGTCTGGATACTCTTCATCATCAGGTGGCCTTCTTCTGCCTCCTCCTTGGCCTCTTCCACGTCCTCTGCCTCTTCCTCCAGCAAACAACTGGTTGCCTATTACCTGATCCAGGGCTCTGGTTAGGGTGGTTACAATCCCAGCCAGGTCCTCCATCCTTGCTTCTACTCCTGCCAGTCTCTCTTCACTCATTGGGCTATTTTTGTGTTTTTAAATGTAGTTAGGGAAATTGAACTCACTAAGACTCTCAACCAAAGCTCCAATAACCAATTTGGAGTGTAAACTACTAAGGCTTGTGAGTTTAAGAGAATTTTAATTAAGCTTACTTAAACTGGAAACAAACACAGACAGAAATGGAGGCTGTTTTAGAGAGAGTGGTTTATATTAGCTAAAGTTCAAAGGATATGACTTAGAGAAACTCCCCTACAACAAGGCACAATAGAAGGGACTCAAAGACTAGTTCTGAGACAGGTTTAAAGTGTTACAGCAAACCACAAACACCCTAGACAAGACTCAAACAGCAAGCAAGCTAATCACAGCAAGGCAGAGATTTAACTTGACTCACAAAGCGAACACTGATCAGACACCTTGAAGATGTATCAGGCATGGCTCAAACTACAGCTCTTAGCACAAGTTTGAAAGATTTGAGGGATTTCTCAAAGTTAATTCATTCCTAAAAGTCTGCCTGAAACAACATACAAAGACCTCCTTATATAGGGAGGCTGCTATCTTATGAACCATTGGATGTACAGATCATCCAAGGGCCATCTTAGGATTTAAACTACTACAACAAACACTAATTAAGAGCCTCACAATAGGACGAGCTCAACAACTATAAAGTACAGACACAAGACACAAGACAGACTGAATCAAAAAGCAATAAAGCAGTTTTTGGAGTTTTCCTGAAATGGAAATCTGTTGCTCTGGTTGTCTTGCTGCCTTGCCTGGGTGTCTTGTTGCTCCTTGGGACTCTCTAATCTTATTAGGACTTAGATAAACCTGCCTTGGATGAGGACAAGTTGACTTAAGCAAAAAGAAAGCCACAATCTGAACTTGTACCTTCTCTGCTTTAATGATCTTTGGACTCTAACTTGGGCTGCTTGTTACTTGAGTTTTTGCTAGACTTCAAAAGGGATTATCCTGGACAAACTTGTTGATTAGGGGGTTGTCTTAATGGTAGGCCATGGTGGGGGTGGCTGGGATGCTCTGGTGTACCTCCTTGGTGCTGGGTTTGCTGACTGGTCTGCATGGTTCTGACTGACATTGCTTCTGTCTTGTGTGGGTAATGTGGACTGAGTTGGAACTTGGCATGGCTTGATGAACCGTGGAATATCTTCCTCAATGACTTGGCTTGGCCTGGCTTGATTTTGGCTTGTCATGGCTTGTTGTTTGGACCTTGTGACTCGAGCTTCCATCTGAGGGGGTCTTGGGGTCATGCTTGTGGCTTGATCATCAAGGCCCCTTGGGTGAGCTCCTGCTGCAGTATTGCTTGATCGGCTTGTCATCCCACCTGAAAAAGATACATATTAGACCTAACGCGATAATAAAAGTTATAATTAAAGTTAGCGTAAAAGTTATTATAAAAGCTAGCGTAAAAGTTATAATAAACGTTTTCTATATATCAGACACTTACCAATGGGCTATGTCAGGATTGCGAGACAGAATAACCAGCGTCCCCTCCTGCTGCGTAGTCGGCATCGTTACCTGCTCCTAGTCCTGCTCGTGGTCATCCTCCTCCTCCTCGTTCTCCTCCTCATCAGCAGGACGAGATCGACTAGTGTTACCTATGAGCCAGTTTATAAACCCACCTGCCATAAGTAAAATCTATATACAATTGAAATTGTTAGGTAGTTCAATATATAAAAACCGTGAGTAAACTTTTTGAATTACAATGCAAAGTTTCAAATTTGATTAATTGTATTTTGACTAAATTCATACTTTTGTACAAATAGATTATTATCACTAATTTAGAATTACAACTAGTGACCGTCACTATCACTATCACTACAAATCAACAAAGTTTCATCATCTGAAAAAAGCATTCCGACTTCTTCCTCATCTTCCTCATTTTGCACTTCTTGACTTTCTTCGTCTTCATCATCTTTTTCCTTTTCTTCACCAATATCCTTGTCATACTGCCCTTCACCCCTTTCAACAACCTCTTCATATTCATCCTCACTTTGTGTCTCTTCCACCAAAATTGGTGAAATTGACTTCTTGGAAGACAATTTCGTCAACATGAGCATCAACATGCGATCTTGACTTGATTTAAAAACTGCGGACCATTGATTGTCTTTCTTAGTGGTTGGATAAGGAGCATAACACACTTGATCGACTTGAATAACTGCCATGAATGGGTTATGTCCACGAAGGTTTTTTTTAAGTTTACATCGGCAAGTCCGTACACTTTATGGATATTAACTCCTTGTGGAGAATTATCAAACCAATCACATTTAAGCAATATGGCCTTATAAATCCTGTGCTCGGTATAATAAGAAAGCTCAACTACTTCATTAAGGGTTCCGTAGTAGTCCAACCTTTCAGTAGAACTCACACAAATTCCATTGCTTATAGTAGCTTTCGGAACATCAACTCCCTCTTTAAAAGCACCAAATTTATAGCCATTGATGGAGTATCTTCTTCAGGTCCTCACCCAGTTACTTGGACCCCCTGCTAGAGCTATTATTTAAGGAGCCTGCAATCTATAAGCCTATATATCAATAAAACTATATATTAATTATATTAGGATGTTATCTTCTCAATATTAGTTAATAAGAAATTTCAATGTGATCTTACTTAATTTCCCAACCATTTTGAAATTTTTTTGTCATTATTGCTCCAGACATCATCATAAGACGTGACATCAGGCTATGTGAGTTTGATGTACGTCTCAAATTCCCTATAAGACGTGACAACAGGACATGTTTTAGTAATGTACGTATTACCTATAATATAATAATGAATTAATTTTAGTATTAAAAATTAATTGTGTAATAATGAATCAATAACTTACTTTTCATAAGTCTCTAAAAATTGTCCACAGTTTCTTAGCACATAAAAATGAGCTTCTTCAAACTCTTTTTCATTTAAGTACCTCGGTACACATTTCCCGTTAGTATTTCCCAAGTCATCATAAAATAACTCGGGTATATTTGAATCTAGTTGGTTATTGGAATTCACACCAACTTCCAAGTCCTTCTCTTTTGTGTCAATGTGATCTTCAAAACATAAAGAACAAAAATTTGAAATTTCCTCTAACAAAAAAGCGTTGCATATGGAACCCTCGACCCGAGCTTTCTTGCCAACCTTCTTTTTCAAATGATTAAGGAACCTCTCAAATGGATACATCCATCGATATTGAACAGGTCCTCCAACCTTCGCTTCATAAGGTAAGTGAATAGGTAAATGCTCCATGGAATTGAAGAAAGAAGGGGGAAATATCATTTCTAACTTGCATAATATCTCCGCAATGTTTAACTCTAGATGTTCCATGGAATCAACTTTAATCGTAGGAGTACACAAGTCTCTAAAAAATTGGCTTATCTCAGTTATAGCATTCCAAGAATTCGTAGGGAGAAAATGTTTCAATGCAACAGGAAGTAACCGTTCCATAAAGACATGACAATCATGACTTTTCATGGAATGCAAAACCAAATTTCTATGGTCAACACACCAACTCAAATATGAAGCATAACCATCCGGGAATTTTAAACTAGCAACCCATTCGCATAGAGCCTTCTTCTCCGCTGTCTCTAAAACAAACCTAGATGATATGAGTCGTTTCAAGCAATACTCAAGAAAGTCAGCTTTACCCTTAGGGCCAAATGAAGTTTTCATTGTTCCATTCATCACCGTGTTGATAAGCAGTTCAAAAAAGTTTTTCTTAATGTGTATAACATATAAGTTGTGTCGAATCAACAATGTCTTCCAATAAGGAAGTTCGCAGAATATGCTTTGTTTCCACCAACCTTCAGTTTTGTCGTCTTTCAACCTTTTCATTTCTTCAGCAGAAGACTCGACAACTTTTGGTAAACCTTTTACCGAATCCCAGACCCCAGCCCCGGTTAATTTGATTGCAACTGTGGTATTATCAGTTTCCTATTCCTTCGAAAATGCTTACAATTGTTGCGGAAAGAATGATCAGGTTTCAAGAAAGTACAATGACAATCGAACCAATAAACCTTTCGACTATGTTTAAGAAAAAAAGATTTAGGATCTTTTTGAAGACAATAAAGACAAGCACGGTATCCGGTTGTGGACCAACCAGAAAGCATGCCATATGCAGGAAAATCATTGATCGTCCACAGTAATGCCACTTTTAATTGAAAATTACGTTTCTTAGAGACATCATAGGTATCCACACTGGTTTCCCAAACTTCTTACAACTCTTTGACCAACGGTTGGAGGTAGACATCGAATTTCTTTTTAGGGTTACTAGGACCTCGAACGATCATAGATAAGAACATAAATTGCCTCTTCATGCATAACCAAGGGGGTAAGTTGTACGGGGTGACAATCATGGTCCAACAGGAGTAAGACTTCCCGAATTGGCCATAAGGTAAAAATCCATCTGTACACAAACCTAGGCGAACATTGCGAGGCTCACTTGCAAATTCTGGATGCTCTCAATCGAAATATTTCCACGCTTCTCCATCACTTGGGTGTGCCATTGTCCCTCTTTTTCTTAATGAAGAGTTTTTACGGTGCCAACTCATCTCACCTGCTATGTGTTTGGTTGCAAATAGTTGTTGTAACCTTGGCGCAAGCGGGAAATAAGTCAGTGGTTTACAAGGTATTCGCTTCCGGCCACTTAAATTCTTGTTACCTTTATACCGAGATGTAACAACCCGGATTTTTAAAACAAAAGAAATAACTTAATAATTAAATAATCCATCAGAGTACAAAGATGAATAGGGTCAAGGTGGCGGAAACACCTGACTAATCCGGATCGATACTCAAATCCAAAACTAAACTAATACATTATTAATAATTCTTAACTAAATTAAATTCCTAAATAAATTATTCTTCTTGCCACAAGTCTCTCCAGCACAACATCCAGACAAGCAGCAACCAATTCAACCTAAGAATGGGGGTCGAAAATCAGTAGGGAGTAACTAGGTACTCTCCCAGTCATGTTTACAACAGGCTAAGCATAACAAAAATCCATAATAGAATAACTAGATCAATGGTAACATGAGAAATACCACAAGCAATTAATTGCAATAACCAAGACAAACCTCGAACTCTAACACAACTGACATGATGACTCAACTCTAGATGAGCACAACATACCAAACTGGTGTAATACGGCCCACACCCTAACCGAAGGCACAAAGCTAGAAATTGTTGGAGTAAGTGTCCTCCACAATAGTGTATTTATATATTAAACCTCATTTTGGAATATTCGTGGGATGACTAGTATATTGATACTCCACGTCAGTTGATTAACGTAAATCAATAACGATCAACTGACTAGAGTTAGATGTTATTGTCGTATTACGGCGGTGATCAACTGACCTCTTTCGGTCACACCTAAAGAATGAGACCCAAACAGTAACCTAATTATTTGTATATGATACAGTTTAATTAGTCATTTACATATATTTGATATATGTTTGGTTACGAGAGTTATTTATTAGAAATTGAGTTAAGAACTCATACAGGTTAAGTTTATTAGTCAATTATACGATAACTAACTGAATAAATTTTACATCTTATTTTAATATAATTAAATAAGATTTAATTTAGTAATTAATCGTTAATTCACTAAATTAGTTGAGGTTGTGCATATATTTTGAGCTAGACGTAATTAGTTAATTATCTTTACAAAGAGTTGTAAAATAAATTAACTGGACTTTGTGGGATCCATTATATATTGACATAATGGTAAAATATCACTTAATAGTTGAGTGTATAATGATTATTAATTTGAGTCATATAATTGTTATATGATCAAATTAACACTTAATTATACTAGATTATTAAGCATATGATTATAAGTATTTGTGGGACAAATATCAAAAATTAAAATGGACCATTTTGCCTTGTATAGGCCGGATTCCATGCTAGTGGAAGGAATGATTTTGTTCATTTCTTTTCTTACACTACAACATGTGATTATGACATGTTATGACACATGATCATTATCATTCTCTTACCCACACTCAAGCTATTTGCATGTGAAGAAAATAAGGAAGAAAATCACCTCTTTGGGCGAGTTGATGACCGACCAAAGTGACTTAAATAGAGCACTTTGGTTATTCATTTCTTACTTTTTTACAATTCATTTGTTTTGCCATATTTCTCCAACCTCTCTCTAATAATTCTCACTACAACTAATATTCATATTACTAGAGTAGTAATAATTCTAATATTAGTTACTTCTTGTCACTATATTTTCTAGTCTAAAATATAGTGATAGTTTTGGGTCAAGTGTTAGGTGCATGTTGGAAGGAGACTTTCTACATTGAAAGTTCCTTCAATAAGTTTCATCCTATTATTTCTAGCTCAAGAACAATAAGAAAATGAGTTTCTTATTGTGCCCATTTAAACCGAAATTTCTCAATGTAAGGAAATTTCATCTTATGTTTATTTATGCCTTTATATTTGCATGCATGTTACATAGATCATTAAATAATAAATTAACAAGTTAATTAGTACATAATTAGAGGAGTCTAATTAGGGTCTATGGACTTTCATGTGGTATCAGAGCTAGCTTGTAGAATGCATGTTCATTTTGGGCATTTTTATTAAAGTTATAAGATAACCAATAAAATCAAAAATTAAACTTTAAATTTGATTTGGACGAATATTTTTGGTGCATGCATACCTACTGACTTCAAAATGTTTTTTGTAAAATTTGGTGATTTTACGGATTTATTTGCTATGTATTATGATTTATGCTTTTTAAACCGAGTTAACATGCATTTTATGAGTTAAAAGTTAACTAAAAATAGTTGCATGTTGATTCTGGCCATGAAATTTTTATATGATTTTACATGAATGTCTTACATATTATATGTATAATGTCATGACTTTTAATTAAGTATTGCATGTTTATTTATTTTTTTGAGATAAAAGTCGATAATATGAGATTATAATGTTCATAAAATTGAAAATTCATTTTCTGGTCATGAAATTTTTTGATACATTTTACCTTCTGATTTATATCGTTTTGATGAAATTTCATAATTTGTTTCACTGTTTTACTGTATTTAATGGTATTTATTTGATACAACCGTTAAATAAAAGGTTATATGTTCATTAAATTAATTTAAAATTTTCTGGGCAAGTGTTTTATTTTTGAAGTTCCTGGAAATGTTCCAGAATGTAAAAAATTTTTGGTTTTATATTTTTATGACGTTTATTTTTTTTTTGGGTTTATTTCATAAATGTTATGATTAAACCTCTATTTTTTAGCAAATACGATCAAATCAAACTAATTAAACCCAAACAAAATTAGTGGGGACTAATTTTGAGTACTCGATCATATTATATAATTAGTTTGATCTTAAATATGATTTAAGTGTTGATTATTGATTTTTAATGGTTAAAAATCGATAAAATTCGTAAAATCGAGCTAGAATGAGCATGGCAAGTGTTAAGGGCGATTTTGGCATGATTTTTACAGCATTTTATTTACGTTGTTTATGTTGAATGAATGAATGTCATTTATTTATTTTAATGCAAGTTGTACCTAGTATGGCTTAGATTATTTTTAATCGGTATTACCCGTAATGTAAGGGAATATCGATTCGGTTGTAATTTATTGAGATCTCGTATCGCCATTTTTTAATAATTAATAGTTTCATTTTATAGATCAAATGTATAATAGGAAATTGCTATGTATTCATATGTATTTTGGTGATTATTTATTATGAAGACAGAGTTTCCCGAATTCAGTGTTCCAAAAGACGGTGCCATTTTGGATTTTTTCCATGAAAAAGCAAGGGACCAAGGAGTTGGTTTCCGATTTTGTAATCATCTAGTTAATAATATTAGCTAGGTGGTCATACTAGGATTTAAAAATTTTAATTGCTTGTTTATGTTTTCCGCTCATGCCAAAATCGCCAACATGCATTTTTTATTTCGCGATTGTCAATTAAACGTTATTTAAAATTCGCCGACTTAGTTCACTTATAGGCAGTTAATAACTAAATTGACAAGACCTCTCACACAATTAAAATTGAATTGAGATTTAGCCTTACCAATTAAAGCACCTATGAATACCATGTTCAGCTCGGAACCAACCCGAGAATGGTAGCTGCCCCTGTCGGCAAGTTCCAGCCAATCAAACTCATCACCTCTTTCGAGTCAGCCATCATAGTCGTAGACGACCACTCTAAAGACTCCTCTCCACACGGCATACCCGAAATCATGCCTTAATCCTCCAAGGTGACCCCGACCTCTCAAAAAGGCATATGAAAGGTCAAAGGCGTATCCCAATATCGATCAAGAAAAGCCCGAATCAGGCTAAGGTTAGCCCGAATCTTCCTCGCCTTGATCGCCCTTCATGCCTTGACCAAGTCTCCGAAGGCTCCTTCCTCGACGCGATCCCTCTCCTCCTCCGTCAGCCTCTCATAGGCCTGTATCATCGTCGTATAACCAGAAAAGGGTCTCATGTTCCCAGCATCTAGTATCAATTCAAATTAAAAAATCGTCATTAATAAATCAGAAATGAAATGGTAAACGGATACAAAGAAAGTTAAATGTTTACTGCTTAATTGCATGTGTTAGTGGGCATACGACGACGTTGTTGGGAGGCGAACACTTTGCGTTGATCGACCCGGCCGTCAAATGATGTGTACTTGCGAGGTGGTATTATAGTAGCGTACCGCTTGTTATGAGGCTTGTGCTCTTTTCCGCCTCTTTCGTGAATTATCGACCAAATTTGGGGTACTCGGCGTCACTGATTGACCGAGTCTTGGATGGGAAATGTCATCGCATGTCGAATCGGAAAATGGTTTATTCCGAGAGTCTGACCAGGTTTAGACTAGGACCGGATATTTATATCGTTGTGCTACCAGAAGGAAATTAGTCTACATATACGAAATGTCATCGTGTATGCGTTCAGAGAAATGTTTATCCCGTGGATGCCTTTTAATCATACTTGCCATGTACACGGTGCTAGTGCGTTTCATTTACCGTGAGAGATGTCGTCAATGTATTGTACGTTTGAATGAATGATTATATGATTGATTATTTGTGATCATCGCATGACTTGGCATGGTTTGGTTGTCGAGTCTCAATCTTATCAAACTTATACCGCTAACGGTGAGATGCAAGCCCTAGTGAGTGTATTTTGTTGCCTAAGAGTGTCTTCCCCGAGTCTTTGTATAATATGATGGATTTGGATTTATATTCCATATGCTCTTATAATTAAATATCGAATTGCCTATCTATCCTTATCGTATTTCACATGTATATCTATCTATGCATGCTTCTACTTTTGTATTTCCTTTTATGTACGTTTAATGTGATCTGGCTGGCAGAACCCGGAGTTACTCCCCACTGACTGTGGCGTTTATGTTTTTCATGGATGAACAGGTTGCTTGATTGGATGGCTTTTTCCTTATGATATTTCGGGTTCGGGTGTGAGCTAGCGGGCGTTGTCCCTGGAAGATTCACCTCTAGACGTTATTTTAGCCAGTTGCTAATCACTTTGACATTGTTAACCTTTTGAGAGACTACGTCTCTTGTTGTAGTATATTTCGTACTTTGGTTTGTAATATTTGACACTCCTTGTATACTTCTTCTTGCATGTATAAAAGTTTTAAAAACATCGTATTTTCCGCTATTTAATTCACATGCTTGTTATGTTTTATTTCCGCATTCGCAATGGGATATCACAGTTGGTATCAGAGCTTTATCGCTCCCGACGCACACACGTGAACCCTAAACCTTACGGTGGAGAGCCGGACCCTACCGAGCTATCGGAATGGTTCCGAGAGATGGAGAAGCAGTTTGATCTATACCAAGTCCTTGAAGAGGACAAGGTGAGGATCGCAAAGCACTTCCTTGTAAGGGAAGCAGATAATTGGTGGGCTATCACTAGTGCCACCGCTACTCTCGAAGATGATTTCAATTGGGCTTGTTTCAAAGCTCGAGTGGAAGGTCGTTTCTATCCTAAGGAGCTTAAGCAACAAAGGCTCAAGGAGTTTATTGAATTTAAGCAAGGCAACTTGTCGGCACAGGACTTCACTACGGAGTTAACGAGGACCGAGCCTTCTATTACCGCAACAAGCTTAGTGCTTTACTCCAAAGTAAAGTGAGGAGGAATACTACTTCCTTTGGGGATTTATACGATGATGCTTTGTGGGCCGAGAGTTCTATGAAGGCCATTAGGGATGAAGCTTTGATTAATAATCCCTCTCCTTCTTTCACTCCAAGGCCAAATGTCTATGGGAAGAGACCGTTTATTCCGTCTTCTTCTAACTCTTATGCCAACAAGAGGAGATTTAATCCTCCTTCAAATGCAAATACAAGAGCTCCCGCTCCTTTCATTCCCCGAGCTACTTCTAATGTGGCTCATAGGCCATATGCTCCTCAAGCTCAACCTCATGGTCGCTTTTGCAACCGTTGTAGACTTCCACACCACCCCGGTGTGTCTTGTTCCAACCGACCTTATTTTTGCTACTTTTGTCAAAAGGGTGGTCACCGTTATGATGATTGCCCCGATCGAAAATTGCCCCCTCCTTCTACTAAACCTAAGGGTTCTATCTTTGTTTTGAGCCGTGCCGAAGCCGATGCTCATCCGGAGATAATTACGAGTATTTTCTCAATCTTAGAGCAACCGTGTCTTATTCTATTTGATACCGGTGCTTCTATGTCTTTTGTGTCTTCGACTTATGCTAATAAACTATCTATCGAGCCTACATCTAGTGAGGATACTCCCATATCCTTACCATCCGGAGATATTATCTCTTGTTCTACTCTATATCCTAATGTTCCAATATCTATTGTGGGTTCTATCTTTCCCGCTAATCTCCTTAAGTTCCATCTAGGAGAGTTCGATATAATTCTAGGCATTGATTGGTTAGCATTGTACCATGCTAGGTTCGAGTGTCGTGATCAAAAGATTTATTTAAAGAGTTCTTTAGGAGTTAGAATAACCTATAAGGGATCTCATCCCCGAAAAGGTGTGTCTTTGATTTCCGCTATGAAATTGGTGAGTATGGTAAGAAAGGGTAACCAAGCATACTTGTGTATTGTGTCTTCTTCAACTACCTCTTTGCCAAATTTTGAAGATGTGCCTATAGTTCGTGAATTCGTTGATGTATTCTCCGATGACTTGCCCGGGATTCCTCCCGAGCGTGATGTTGAGTTCTCTATTGATCTTGTACCTGGTTCTGGACCCATAGCCAAAGCTCCTTACCGTATGGCTCTAACCGAGTTGAAGGAATTAAGGAAGCAGCTAGATGATATGATTGAGAAGGGTTTTATTCGACCAAGTGCCTCACCTTGGGGTGCTCCCGTTCTTTTTGTGAAGAAGAAAGAAGGTTCTATGAGGCTTTGTATTGATTATCGTGAGTTGAATCGGATTACAATCAAGAATAGGTATCCTTTACCAAGAATTGAAGATTTGTTTGATTAACTAAAAGGTGCGTCTACTTTTTCCAAGATTGATTTGAGATCCGGTTATCACCAAATTCCCGTTCGAGATGTTGATATCCCGAAGACCGCTTTTAGTACAAGGTATGGTCATTATGAGTTCAAGGTGATGCTATTTGGTTTGACAAATGCTCCCGCTATCTTTATGGACCAAATGAACCGCACATTTAGTGAGTACCTTGACAAGTGTGTGGTGGTGTTCATTGACGATATCCTTATATTCTCCAAGTCCGAAGAAGAGCATGCTATTCATCTAAGGATCATTTTGAGTGTTCTTCGTCGTCAGAAGTGGTATGCTAAATTCTCCAAGTGCGAATTTTGGTTACCTAAGGTGTCCTTTCTTGAGCATGTGATTTCTAAAGAGGGTGTAATGGTGGATCCTTTGAAGATTGAAGCTGTGGTGGATTGGAAGTGTCCGACCGATATTAGAGAAATTCGAAGTTTTCTTGGTTTAGCTAGTTATTACCGTAGATTTGTCAAGGATTTCTCTAAGCTTGCTAGACCGATGACCTAGTTGTTGAAGAAGGAAACCAAGTTCCTATGGAATGAAGCTTGTGAAGTTGCTTTTCAAGAGTTAAAGAAAAGGTTAACTACCGCTCCGGTGTTGACCTTGCCTGAAGATGGAGTAGACTTTGATGTCTATTGTGATGCTTCCAAGATGGGTTTGGGTTGTGTACTTATGCAAAGTAGGAAAGTGGTGGCTTATGCTTCGAGACAGTTGAGAGTTCATGAAGTGAACTATCCTACTCATGATTTGGAATTGGCCGCCGTTGTTCATGCTTTGAAAGTGTGGAGACATTATCTTCTTGGAGTTCATTATCGTATATTCACCGATCACAAAAGTTTGAAGTACATATTTACTCAAAAAGAGTTGAATATGAGGCAAAGAAGATGGTTGGAATTGGTGAATGATTATGATTTTGAGTTATTGTACCATGAAGGGAAGGCTAATCTTGTTACCGATGCTCTTAGTAGGAAAGCTTCTCATGCATTAAATGCTATGCGGGTATTACCCGATGATCTTTGTGCTGAGTTTCGAAGAATGAAGTTGGAATTCGTGGAGCGTGGATTTGTTTATGTTGGTGCTATGTGTGACGAACCTGTTTTTCTCTGTGAGATCCGCGAAAGCCAAGTTGATGATCTTACCTACAAGTCTATTCAAGCCAAACTTCTTGAAGGTAAAGCTAAAGATTTAAAGTTTGATGATGAGGGTGTTCTTCGTTTTCATGGCCGTTTATTTGTTCCTAATGCTCTTGATTTGAGAAAGCGAGTTCTTGATGAAGCTCAACTTTCCCCTTATTCTATTCACCCCGGAGGTGATAAGATGTATAAAGACTTGAAGCTACAATTTTGGTGGCCGAATCTGAAAGGCGATGTTGTGTCTTATGTTGGAAGATGTCTTACTTGCTGACAACGTCAAATATTGTCGTGTCTAGTAGCAATTTTTAGAGTCTTTCGTCTTACTTTTTACGGGTCATTAGCTATGTTTTATGTTAGTTTTAGTTGTTGTAATAATGTTAATATTTAGTATTTTAAGTCATTTTTAGAGTCAAATCCCGAAAGTCAATAAAAGTCAAACCCGAAAACCCGAGACCCAAAACCCGGAAATTTTGAATGGGCTAGCAATGAATCATCAAGGTATTAAGACCAAGCCCATTGGGTCAATGGAAGTCAAGGCGGGGTCAATATCCATGGGGTCAACGAAAGTCAAGAAGGAAAACAAGGCAAAAGTTGGGCAGTGCTCGACGCAGCCTGCGTCAGTACGACGCAGCCTGCGTCGTAGGACGCAGCCTGCGTCATCTCTCAGCACGGGTTTTTCTCATTTTCTCGTCTTGTCTTTTGGAAGCCCACCTTTCAAGGCCCCTAGGTTTGCGGACCAAGGGTATAAAAGAAGATTTCTGAAGAGAGGCAAGGGCATCAAGCATTCAACATACAACATTATTTTCCTTAGCATTTTTCTCTACTTTGTTCTTGAAGTTTGGCTTTTGTAATGGGTTTTTGCTTAGAAATGGGTTGTAATATGAAGACTATGGGTAGCTAATCTTCTTTTGCTTAGTGTAATTTGAACAAGTTCTTCCCTTTTAGCATTGTAAGACCTTTTTAATCCTTCCTTCTCTATTTAATTCCATTTTCCTTGTTTGAATTTCATTGTTGAATGAATTGTTGTTAAGACTAACCATCTTAGTAATTGTTTGTTTGATTAAATTGCTTTGTCTTGATGAATTTGGTTGATTTGTCTTGATATTTGTTGAAGCAACTTGAAAGTTTGTAACTTTGGTTTAAAAGTTGGAACCTTTTTAGTGGAATTTGGATTATTGTGTATTTAGGACATGGTTTAATGTTTTATTACATGATTCTAGCATGCTTCTTTGGTTTTGTGCTTAAAGCTTGCATCTTTATTTATGCTTATGTCTTAATAAGTATGGGTTTAGTTGTATTGAGTCATTTATGGATGGTTTAATTCATTGGTGGCTAGTTTTTAGAAGTTTGTAGTAGATAATTAGAGAAAGGAAGGAAAGGAGGGATCTTTACTTTGTTAATTGTGGGGGAACTTGGGATAATTGCACTAAGTTATTTATCCATATTTGAATCTTTGAGTATTTAGTTGTTGTTAGTAATTTTTAGACTTGATTATCAATTCTCATGAAAAACTTTCTCCATTTGTGTTTTTCCTACATGTTTCCCATTGTGAATATCATAGTTTGTAAGTAATTCAAGTTTTTTTGTTTCAATTAGTGTTTTAATTTGTGGTTAGATTAATTAATTTGTTAAATCGGTTTTTAGCAAGAGTCTAGATTAGATTTTTAGCAATCATCGCCTTCCCTTGGGTTCGATCCTTGTCTTACCCTTACTACCCTTTTACTTAGGTTGGTTTGAGTCTAGATTTGGCTTTATAAATTGTTATTTGATTTAGCTAATTTGCGGATTTAACGACACTGTAAAAAAAAGCATCGTCAAATTTGGCGCCGTTGCCGGGGAGGGCAATTTAGCTAAATATCAAATTGAACTCTTGTTAGTGTCATACTTTGTTTAGATTGTTTTTCAAATATTTTCTTTTTGTATTGTTTGTAGATTATTTGGTGTTGAAGTTACTAATTGTGTTGTTGAAGTGTTTTAGAGTTTATGCCTAGGTCACAAGAGGGACTTGGTGACCAAGACATTGACCCGGCTTCTAGGAGCATTTCCAATTGGTTGTTTTCGAACCCCCTCTATAGGAGACCCTTTTGGAGGGAGCCTAGTGAAGAGGAGTTTGAGAACAATATTTTTCAAGAACCACAAGAACAAGTGTTTGTGTCACCACCTAGATCACCACCTAGGAGACCGCCACCCTTGAACATCATCTACCCACCCGAAATGGAAGATAATAGAACTATTGGTGAGATCCGGGCAAGAAACTATGAAGAGCAACCGTTGTGTATCGCATACCCTCCCATGGGGGATGTAAATTTCGAGCTAAAGGGGTTCTTTGTTCATAATTTGCCAAGATTTCATGGAATGGTGGGGAATGATCCCAATAGGCACTTGGCCGAATTCCACATGATATGCCAAGGGGCCATCCCTCAAGGAGTGACCGAAGACCAATTTAAACTTAGGGCATTTCCATTCTCTCTACAAGATGCCGCTAAGGAATGGTTATTTTGTCTTCCGGCCCATTCCGTCAATACTTGGGTGGGTTTGAAGAAGAAATTTCTTGAGAAATACTACCCGGATTCAAGGCATAACCACTCAAAGAAGCTCATCACTACCATTGAGCAAGACATGGGGGAGACTCTCTATGACTATTGGGAGCGATTCAAAAGCCTCGTGGCAAGGTGCCCGTATCATGGAATGTCGGGTGACGATTTATTGACGGCCTTCAATGAAGGATTATGCCAAAATGACCAAAGGATGATTATAGCCGCCACCGGAGGTGGCATTGATACACTTAATGTGGCCGAGGCCAACAACATTATTGAGAAGTTGGCTATGAACACGAGAAGCTACGGGAGGAAAAATGAAAGGGGAGGAAGCTCTAGGAATGTTTCTTCCATGGAAGATTCTCATGCCTCTCAAAATCACAAACTCATGCAAGAGATGGGTGAACTCAAAAGCTTGGTATCCAACTTGGTTGTAAACAAAAGTAGCTCATTTTCTCAACACCCCGAATCACTTGAATGTTCTTATTGTGGAGGTGAACATGCTACAAATACATGTTACATCATGATTGAGCAAGGAGCCACCATGGAGAGTGTCAATGCCATGGGGTATGGGAACTACAATGCTAGAAACCCAAGTGGTGGAGGAATGTATAACCAAGTGGGAAATCGTGATCTTTTGGGGTGGGGAGGAGACAAATCAAAGAGTTTTGAAAATGGCCAATTCAACCACTTGAGAGCCCAAAATCTAACCCAAAACCGAAACTCAAATTTCAACCAAAATCCCCAAAGAAATTTCAACAACCCAAGACCCAACAATTCAAATTTCCCAAATAATTCTCAACCCCAAAGACAACCCAACCAAAATCCAAATCAAGGGAATTCTTCTTCTCAAGGGAATTTGAGTGACATCTGGCAAACACTTCTTGCCAACCAAGAGAAGGATAGGGAGGAGGCAAGGAGGGATAGAGAGGCAGCAAGAAAGGATAGGGAGGCTAACAACCTTAGGGTGAACAACTTGGAAACCCAACTATCCCAAATGGCCTCAAATTTGTCAAAATCCCAAGCCTCAAGCTCCACAAGATTCCCATCTCAAACCATTCCCTCACCAAGGGAAAATGCTAGTGCCATGACATTGAGGGGTGACAAGGAGTTGGAAGTGAATCCCCTTGGCAAGGGAAAGGAACAGATGAAGAATATTGAAATGGAAACCATTGAGATTGAAGACCAAGGAGAATTGGTGGTTGGTCAAGAAGAGATATTGAGAAATGAGAAAGAGGGATCCACAAGCAAGGACCCCAAAGGAGACATTTCAAAGAAGGGCAAAGGCACTATTGAAGATGATGAAGTGGAAGAGTACATACCGGAAGTCCCATTTCCTAGTGCTTTGATAAGCACAAGGAAGTATGCCAAGGAGAATGACTTGTATGAGACTTTCCGAAAATGTGAGGTAAACATTTCTCTTCTTAACTTGTTGAATAGTGTCCCTAGGTATGCAAAGTTCTTGAAAGAACTTTGTACACCTAGGAAAAATCCTAAGAAGGGAACCCATAAGGTTAGGGTGAGTGAACATGTTTCGGCAATTTTCAAGCAAAATTTGCCAAAGAAATGTGGAGACCCGGGCATGTTCACTATTCCTTGCACTATTGGGGGGAAAAGTTTTAAACGTGCCATGCTAGACCTTGGGGCTTCTATAAACGTCATGCCTTTATCTATTTATGAGACCCTAGGTTTAGGACCTTTGTCTAAGACCGGGGTAGTCATTCAACTTGCCGATAGGTCTAGTGTTTACCCCAAGGGCATGGTAGAGGATGTTCTAGTGGAAGTCGATAACCTTGTCTTTCCGGCGGATTTCTACGTCTTAGATATGGAATCTAGCTCTAGTGCCACCCCTCTCCTTCTTGGTAGGCCGTTTATGAAAACTTCAAATACCAAGATCGATGTTTCAAACGGGTGTTTGACTATGGAGTTTGAAGGAAAAAGATTAACTTACAATATATATGACTCCATGAGGCACCCGAGTGACCATCAATCTTGTTTTTTCTTGGATATCTTTGAGCCATTAGTGAATCAAATGTATAAACTTTGTGATAGAGACCCACTCGAGGTAGCTTTAGCTAATCCCATGGAAGAGGAAGGTTTGCGCTTGTTGTTGGCCTTTGATGTGCAGGAATGTCTTCAAGAATTGGAGAAGGAAGAGCCAATAGAAACATATGAGGAGCTCAACGTCATAGAGATGCTGAAAACAGGGCAAGGCAGTGCTCGATGCAGCCTGCGTCACACGACGCAGCCTGCGTCGTAGACGCAGCCTGCGTCACTGGACGCAGCCTGCGTCCTGCACTGGCTAACTTGTCCGAGTTGTTTGCTTTGAGTATTCCACTCCACAAGCCCCTCCCTTCCATTATCCAACCTCCTAAGGTCGAGTTGAAGACCCTCCCAAGCCATTTAAAGTACATCTTTCTAGGGGACAAGAACACCCTACCACTTATCATTTCAAGCACACTCACCGAGGACCAAGAAGGCAAATTGGTATCACTACTTGAAAAGCATAAGGAAACATTTGGGTGGAGCATAGCGGACCTAAAAGGGATAAGCCCGGTGACTTGCATGCACAAGATACGACTTGAAGTGGATGCCAAACCGGTCCGACAACCCCAAAGGAGGCTCAATCCACCCATGGCGGAGGTAGTGCAAGAAGAGGTAATTAAGCTATTGCAAATGGGTATCATTTTCCCTATTTCCGACTCTCGTTGGGTTAGCCCAACTCAAGTCGTACCCAAAAAGGGAGGAGTGACGGTAGTCAAGAATGCACAAGGAGACTTGGTCTCCACCCGACCACAAACCGGTTGGAGAGTGTGTATTGACTACCGCCGCTTGAATGCGGTAACATTGAAAGACCATTTCCCGCTACCATTTATTGATCAAATGTTAGAAAGATTAGCGGGGAAAGCTTTCTATTGTTTCCTTGACGGTTACTCGGGGTATTTTCAAATCCCAATCGCACCCGAGGACCAAGTCAAGACCACATTCACATGCCCATTTGGTACATTTGCTTATCGTCGTATGCCCTTTGGTTTGTGTAATGCACCGGGAACTTTTCAACGGTGCATGTTGAGTATTTTCTCCGACTATGTAGAACGAATCATAGAAGTATTCATGGACGATTTCACCGTCCATGGGGACTCCTATGATGCATGTCTAAAACACCTTGCTCTTGTCTTAGAGCGATGCCAAGAGTCTCACCTCATTTTAAACTCCGAAAAATGTCATTTCATGGTGACTAGTGGCATCGTTTTGGGACATGTAGTGTCGGAAAGGGGGGTTGAGGTGGATAAGGCTAAGGTTGACATTATCAAAACCCTACCTTATCCCTCTAACACCCGAGACATTAGGTCTTTTCTAGGACATGCCGGTTTCTACCGGAGATTTATTAAGGATTTTTCCAAGATTGCTAACCCTTTATGCAAGCTTTTGCACAAAGAAGCGGAATTTGTTTTTGATGACAAATGTAGGAAAGCTTTCAATGACTTGAAGGAGAGATTGGTCACCACACCAATTATTCAAGCACCACGATGGGATCTTCCATTTGAGATCATGACCGATGCAAGTGACTATGCATTGGGAGTGGTTTTGGGTCAAAAGAGTGACAAGGGACCCCATGTGATCCAATATGCTTTTACCCTCTTGAATGATGCTCAAAAGAACTATTCCACGACGGAGAAGGAATTCCTTGGTGTGATTTATGCTCTAGAAAAATTCCGATCTTATCTCTTGGGCACAAAGGTGATCATCTACACCGATCATGCCGCCATTAGATACCTTGTGGCAAAGAAGGATGCAAAGCCAAGGTTGTTGAGATGGATTCTTCTTCTAAGTGAGTTTGATGTGGAAATAAAAGACAAGAAAGGGGTGAAGAATGTGGTGGCGGATCATTTGAGCCGGCTAAACCATGAAGGAAGACCATCATGCCCTCTTGAGGAGGTTGAAGGAGGTCTCCCTCATGAGTCACTTTATGCTATACAAGTGGAGGAGCCATGGTATGCTACCATGGTCAACTATTTGGTGACAAAGCGGCTCCCAAGCCATTTCTCTTCTCATCAAAAGAGCAAAGTCAAATCCGATGCCAAGTACTATACATGGGATGATCCTTACTTGTGGAAGTTTTGCCAAGATCAACTTGTGAGAAGATGTGTGCCCGAGAGTGAGATCCCTTCCATCTTACATCATTGTCATGACTATGCTTGTGGAGGACATTTTGGGCCACAAAGAACCGCTAGAAAAGTGCTTGAATGCGGTTTCTTTTGGCCAAGCCTTTTTAAAGATGCCCACAAATTTGTAAAGACTTGTGACCGATGTCAAAGGGTGGGGAATTTGACAAAGAGAAATGAGATGCCACAACAACCTCTTTTATATTGTGAGATCTTTGATGTGTGGGGAATTGATTTTATGGGCCCTTTTCCAAATTCCGGTGGTTATTTGTACATCCTCTTGGCGGTAGACTATGTGTCAAAATGGGTTGAAGCCATTCCTACCCGCACCGATGATGCCAAGGTAGTAGCCATTTTCATTCAAGAGAACATATTCTCTCGGTTTGGCTTTCCAAGGGCTATCATTAGTGATAGGGGGACCCATTTTTGCAACAAGGTGATCGGAGGCCTTCTCAAGAGGTATGGGGTGACTCATAAAATTTCCACGGCCTACCACCCACAAACAAACGGGCAAGCCGAACTCTCAAACCGTGAAATTAAAGGAATACTTGAAAAGACGGTGAATCCGGATAGAAAGGATTGGAGTAAGAGGCTAGTTGATGCATTGTGGGCATATAGGACCGCTTTCAAAACCCCCATTGGCATGTCCCCATTCCGTCTCATCTATGGCAAGGCTTGCCACCTCCCCGTGGAGGTTGAGCACAAAGCCTATTGGGCTATCAAATCTTTCAACCAAAACCAAGATGAGAACGGTATGCACCGAAAGCTTCAATTACAAGAACTTGAAGAAATTCGCCAAGATGCTTATGAGAACTCTTCCATCTACAAAGAGAAAACAAGAAGATGGCATGATGGGATGATAAACCGTAGAGTTTTCAAGGAAGGTGATAAAGTTCTTGTGTTCCAAAACCGGTTTAAGCTCTTTCCGGGCAAGTTGAGGTCAAGATGGTTTGGACCTTACACCGTCAAGAAAGTGTTTACTCATGGGGCTATTGAAGTGGAAGGGCCCGGGGATGGAAAGCTCCTCAAAGTGAATGGCCACCGTCTCAAGCACTACTTCCAAGGATGTACCCGGGAGGGGGAAGAAGAGGTCTTGCTTGAAGACCCCATTTATCAAAGTTGAAAAGCTTGAAATAGCTAAGTCGAGCCATCGACTCTAAATAAACGGCAAAACATGTACATACTCTATCCTTGTGAATATTTCTTTGAAGTTTCTTTGTTAAATCTTAGCATTTAAGTTGTTTTAAGTTAGTTAGACATTGCATCAAACAAAATTTTTTGAAGTTACTAACGGTTTTGTGAAGTTTTGCGAGTTTTTGGCCGCCTCGGGATGCGTGCCACGGATAAAAAGTTCGGGAATCGATGGAATTTAGATATTGGAGGTTATTATGGACCATTGAAGTGAATTTGCAAGTATGGAGGTGTTTGGAGCACTTAGCAAAAATTTTGCTAAGTGCAAAAGCAAGAACCATCTGGCACTGAAGGACGCAGCCTGCGTCGTACGACGCAGCCTGCGTCGAGAGCAGATTTCCTTTTATTCTTCAGCCTTTGCCCGTGTTCTTCATAAAACAAAACCCCATCATTCTTCTTTGCTTTTCACGACAAACACCCAAAACCACGCCCAATCCCTCAAAAATCCATCTTTCTCACTCAAATCTTCCAAAACCTTCATCAAAATCAATCCCAATCTTCTCCCTATTCATTATTCTACACTCAATAACCCCAAAATCAATCTCACTCACCCTAAAACTCAGAAAATCCGTCTTAAACAACCCTAGATTTTTTTCCCTAAAATTCGTTTTTCGGGTCTTTTGCTGGGTTTTTAAGGCTAATTGTCGAATTCCTACCTATTTCTAATCATCAAGGAACTTGAATCTTGTGGAAAAGCAAAGGTACAACTTCATACTCGACTTTTTCGTCAATCTTCAAGTTTTTGCTCGAATTAGGCTAGCTTTAGTCTTAGGTTGAGTTCCCCTTTCCCCTTGCTTAATTGTGTAGTTAGGATTGGATAAAGTTTTCTGAGTAAGGTAAAGAAATTCAACAAACACTAGCTTTTTGAGGTGTAGAAATTGTTGCTCACCAAGTGTTTGTTGAATTGCTTGAGTGAAATTTTTTTCGAGTGATTGCTTCTTGTTGTTGTAGTATGTTGTTTGTTACATTTTTGCAGAAATGGCACCAAAGATCTCTAAGTTGTTTGGCAAGGGGAAAAATAAGAGGGCCGCGGTGAGTGAGCCCGACACCGAGGTAGAAGCGATGTTTATGGGCTATGAGAGGATGCAAGCTCAGTATAAGAAAATTTGGGATCAAATATCCACTCACCCTCTTGTAGCAACTAAATTCTTTTGCCCAACCACCCTCCATGCCTTAGGCATGTTCAACTTGACAAGGGACATGCTAGCTAAAGTAGGGCTAGAGGCTTATCTCGAACCAAACTCCTGGGATTACACCTATAGGAGTTTTGCATACGAGTTTCTAGCATTCTTGTCGGAGTTGGATGTGCCCGAAGGTGAGGAGAAAGCCTACCGATTCCGATTGAACCAAACTTGGCATGAAGCCCCAACTTCCGAAATCCGTCAAATCCTAAAAATCACCAAGCAACCGGTAGACATTAGATGCCCAAGGGGAAAAATGCACCAGATGTGGGGTAACATTGTCGATGACCGTGGCCCGTCTAAGGATGCCAAACTGTCAGCCATCACCCACCCCGTACTCCGCCTAATTACTAGGTTCCTTACCACCATTTTTAACTCCGCGGGAGAACCCACCAAAGTGCCGGAGAAGATCCGGCTATGTTTGTGGACTATGCTTCCGGAAGGGGTAGGGATCCCGGATTGGGCCGATTTGTTTTTGAGAGCTTGCATCAAGCATAGGCAAAAATCGGCAAGGGC
This sequence comes from Heliosperma pusillum, assembly GCA_022085475.1. Lineage (NCBI taxonomy): Eukaryota > Viridiplantae > Streptophyta > Magnoliopsida > Caryophyllales > Caryophyllaceae > Heliosperma > Heliosperma pusillum. Next base: position 71,609 of record JAIUZE010004422.1, read on the forward strand.
AAGCATCCATTGTGGGGGGGTGATTTCTTTCTTGGTAAGGCATTATGAGGGAGGCATTGGTAATGATCAAGCGGTGAACATTTGTAGGGGATTGACGAGGTACAACCGTCTTGGGCTAGAGGAAGTGCATATGTTTAAGACTAGCAAGGAGCAACCCTTAAAAGGGTTTTGGTTGGGAAGTGACGGGCTAAGCTACATGAAGTTACCTAGACCTCAAAACAACCCTTTACCTAGAGGACCCGCGGCGTGGGATTTTGTTTGTCCTAGGGAGGAAAGTTTGGGGGTAAGTAGTGCGGAGGAGGAGGAGGAGGTAGAAGAAGTGCCTTTGAGGCAAAGGAGGGTAAGGAGAGAAGGTGGTGAGAGAAGTGAGCATTTGAGAGAGGAGATTGAGATCCTTGCAATTGAGCAAGGTCCTTCCCACACCACCAATTTTGAACAACAACAACAACAACAACAACAACAACAACAACAACAACCACCACCATTTCATTTCCAATCACCATTCCAAAGCCACCATGATACCGACACCCCCATGTTTGAGGCGGAGGGTCGTTCTAGCACACCCGTGGAGCCATGGCAACAACAAATGGCTAACTATTTTGCTAGCACCAACGACGTCTTGGCACACATTAGTGGGAGGGTGGATGCCTCAAACACTTGGCAACAACTTCAAGGAGGTAGGCTTGAGACTTTGGATGATTGGCACAATGTTGTGGAGGAGAGGGAGAGATTGAGAGCGGAGGCCGAGAGGGCTCAAAGTGAGGAATGGAGGAGGATTCTAGACGGGCAAGAGGAAGCCCGCCTATGGAGAGAGCAACAAGATAAAAGATGGCGGGAACAAAATGAAATGTGGGCCACCCAAAATGCTTGGAGGGAGCAAGCTACGAGCCACTTTAACGTTCAAAATTAGCGCCACCACACCTATCTTCAAGACTCCTATGAGGATGCGGTGGCACATGAGGACGTCTATGGCTTAGCTAGCTGTCTCTTTGGGATGTCCATGCAAGAAAACCCGGGCTACCCCTTTCCTTACACCCAAGCAACCCTTGATGAAGGCATGGAGCGAAGAAGGCGGATTAGAGAAGAAAGGGATAGGAGGAGAAACCGAGGAGGTGCCTCGGGGTCTTCTCCTTTCGACAATTGATGAGGTAACATTATTTTTCTCTCCTACAATGAGGACATTGTATATTCTAAGTGTGGGGGAGAAGATTGTACATAGTTAGTTTGTTTTTGATGCATTGTAATTTTTTTTTTATGTCTTTATTTTGAAAAAAAAAAAAAAAAAAAAAAAAGAAAAAAAAAAGAAAAAAATTGAAAATCCCGGCTAGGTGAAAACCCACAAGGGTGGGCACCTAGGCAAGATTGGGAAGGTGGCCGAGGACGGAATGAAAACCCGAAAGGGCATTCCGGGCAAAATGAAGAATCGAGTTGCGAGCCACCAATGAGAGGAAAGGAAAAGCTAAGGTGAAAACCCGAAAGGGCACCTTAGGCAAAATGAGGGATTTTCAAGAAAAAAATGAAAAAATGAAAAAATGAAAAAAAATTGAGCATAATTCTTCCTATGATGAGAATTTTTGGAGGAATAAGAAGGGAGTGATAAGGAGGAAATTTGGAAGGAGGCTAGCTTAGGATCCCATTTATTTTTATTTTTGAGTCACAAAACTTTGTTTCAAATTGGTGGATTTATTTGGTGGTCGCTTGGTTGTGCAAATTGTGAAGTTTGGGGCCAACCAAGTAACCATGATTTGCATTAGTGGAGTAATAAGGGGGTGATATAAGGAGTGGATTTGTGTGAAGATTGTTGAGAAAGACCATCTCGCTATGCCTTGGGATAAGGCAAAGATGGTCATACTACTTTATTTGGAGCTATAAGGAGGGAGGAGTTGATTTGAGTCGGAGTAGGTGGCATGTCGTGTCTTTAGTCTTGAGGGATGATATAAGGAGGGGGAGTGAGAGAAGAGTGTCACAAGAATTGAGTCTTTTTGTTTTGTTTTTGTCATTGGTGGATTGCTTAAGAGGGAGTATAAGAAGGGTGTAGTGAGGGAAGAGAGGCCAATACTTCCACACACACTTTGTTGGGCTCGTGTCTTTTGTGCTAATCTCAAGTTTACTCGGGACGAGTAAAAGTCCAAGTGTGGGGGTGTTTGACAACGTCAAATATTGTCGTGTCTAGTAGTATTTTTTAGAGTCTTTCGCTCTACTTTTTACGGGTCATTAGTTTTATTTTATGTTAATTTTAGTTTTTGTAATAATGATAGTATTTAGTACTTGAAGTCAATTTTGAGAGTTAAATTCCGTAAAGTCAATAAAAGTCAAACCCGAAAACCCGAGACCCAAAACCCGGAAATTTTGAATGGGCTAGCAATGAATCATCAAGGTATGAAGACCAAGCCCAATGGGTCAATGGAAGTCAAGGCGGGGTCAATATCCATGGGGTCAACGAAAGTCAAGAAGGAAAACAAGGCAAAAATCCGGCAGTGCTCGACGCAGCCTGCGTCGTAGGACGCAGCCTGCGTCATCTCTCAGCACGGGTTTTTCTCATTTTCTCGTCTTGTCTTTTGGAAGCCCACCTTTCAAGGCCCCTAGGTTTGCGGACCAAGGGTATAAATGAAGAAATCTGAAGAAAGAGGAGGGAAAAAAGGCATTCAACATACAACATCATATTTTCCTTAGCATTTTCTCTACTTTGTTCTTAAAGTTTGGCTTTTGTAATGGGTTTTTGCTTAGAAATTGGTTGTAATATGAAGACTATGGGTAGCTAATCCTCTTTTGCTTAGTGTAATTTGAACAAGTTCTTCCCTTTTAGCATTCTAAGGCCTTTTTAATCTTTCCTTCTCTATTTAATTCCATTTTCCTATGTTTGAATTTCATTGTTCAATGAATTGTTGTTAAGACTAACCATCTTAGTAATTGTTTGTTTGATTAAATTGCTTTGTCTTGATGAATTTGGTTGATTTGTCTTGATATTTGTTGAAGCAACTTGAAAGTTTGTAACTTTGGTTTAAAAGTTGGAACCTTTTTAGTGGAATTTGGATTATTGTGTATTTAGGACATGGTTTAATGTTTTATTACATGATTCTAGCATGCTTCTTTGGTTTTGTGCTTAAAGCTTGCATCTTTATTTATGCTTATGTTTTAATAAGTATGGGTTTAGTTGTATTGAGTCATTTATGGATGGTTTAATTCATTGGTGGCTAGTTTTTAGAAGTTTGTAGTAGATAATTAGAGAAAGGAAGGAAAGGAGGGATCTTTACTTTGTTAATTGTGGGGGAACTTGGGATAATTGCACTAAGTTATTTATCCATATTTGAATCTTTGAGTATTTAGTTAGTGTTGGTGATTTTTAGGCTTGATAATCTTTTCTCATGAAAAACTCTCTTCCTATTTGTTATCTACATGTTTACCATTGTGAATATCATAGTTTGTAAGTAATTCAAGTCTTTGTTTCAATTAGTGTTTTAATTTGTGGTTAGATTAATTAATTTGTTTAATCGGTTTTTAGCAAGAGTCTAGATTAGATTTTTAGCATTCATCGCCTTCCCTTGGGTTCGATCCTTGTCTTACCCTTACTACCCTTTACTTAGGTTGGTTTGAGTCTAGATTTGGCTTTATAAATTGTTATTTGGCATAGCTAATTTGTGGAATTAACGACACCGTAAAATAAGCTCGTCAACGTTTCATCTTCCTTTGCTTTGACTTGACTTCCATCATCCCCCTTGACCTCTCCAATCGGGTTTGTTGATAGGGTTTGATGCAAAGCGATGAATTCTTCCGCCTAATTGATTGATCTTCCGACAACTACGAAACCGTCTTTGCTCCTTCTCTCTTTTGAGTTAGTGAACCTTCTTGAAATGCCTTTTGACATGGTCAAGCTTGCTTCTTCAAATCGTCGGGTTCTAGGCAAATGCTCGGGAATATAGAAAAAGAGCGTAGAAACGTCACTTTCCCTACAAAATAGGTTAGAACACAGGAATTCGCCTAGAAGACAATATTAGCTCATAAAATTTTTTAACAAAGCACAAATGACATACAAAACCGAGCTAAAATGGGGGTTAAAATCATACAAATATTCACTTATCAATCCTTATATATTGAATTGCCTATTTGTCCCTCTCGTACTTCACATGCATATTTATATATGCATGCTTCTACTTTTGTATTTCCGTTTATGTACGTTTAATGTGATATGGCTGGGAGAACCCGGAGTTACTCCCCAATGACTGTGGCGTTCATGTTTTTGATGGATGAACAGGTTGCTTGATTGGATGGCTTTTTGCTTGTGGTATTTTGGGTTCAGGTGAGCTAGCGGGCGTTGGCTCGGATGAATCACCTCTAGACGTTTATTAGCTAGTTTGGTAATAACTTTGATATTTGATAACATTTTGAGAGACTTCGTCTCTTTGTAGTATTTTCTACTTTGGTTTGTATTTATTTGACATTCCTCGTATTTTTATCTTAGCATGTAAAAAGTTTTAAAAAAACCCGTATTTTCCGCTATATAAATCACATGCTTGTTATGTTTTATTTCCGCATTCGCGAGGGTTGTCACAGTGGGTATCAGAGCTTTAACGCTCCCTACGCACACACGTGAACCCTAAACTTAAATTACTTGACCTTGAAGTAATAAATGAGAGATGGATAGACTTAAGGACCTAAGGTGGTAGTCTTTGGTGTACTTGATGTTTGTTAGGTTCTAACTTGTTTGTTGATTGTGTTGAGTGATGTTTGTTTGTATCTACCATCTTGAGGTGGATCATGTGTTACCTAGAAGATGTATCCTCTACCGAAGATTGAAGAATGACGAGCCTATATGAAACGTACTTCTCCCTCATCGATGATCTCTCTTGCCTTTAGTGTACCTTTTTCCCCTCCTTCTATCTAGGTACTTCTTTCTCTTCCAACTTGTATGCCTCTTGGAAATTACTCTTGATAGTTTCCTCCATCTTACCATTGGTATCCTTACCTTCCTCTTGTAACATTTTTGTGGATACCATACCCTTTTGTTTGTGGTATATTGTACTTGGTCGGAAGAATTTTGAGCTTTGTGGGATGTTAGTGTTGATTAGAATGAATTTGGGATTTGAGATAAATGGTGTAGGTCTAAGTTCACCCTATATTGATGATTGGTTGGATCTCTGAGGAAAGGTAGTAAGATAAGTTTGATGATTTTAATGCTTGATGCTTGCCATGACTAATGTGGATAGTTCATGGTATTTGATGGTGTAAGGTTGAATGAGTTGGCTAGGACTTCTTAACCCATTAGTGATTTAATCTTTTGAACTTAGGAGTTTAGTAATATTAGAGTGTCTTGAGGATCATACCTAAGTTGGAGCTAGTTGTTCTAAGTGAGAATATTTGGGCGATACCTTGAGTTGTGAAATGCCCTTGAGACCAGGTGACTTCTTGTGATTTTCTAGTGTGTACTTTTGGGTATATACTTGGTGGAAAAATACTTGGCTATAATTCTTGGATTTAAAAATTTGATCTTATATCATGGTATCAGAGACTTGGTTGAAGTAGTAAGTCGTCATGATAGATTAAACCATGTTACTTAAGGATTTTGATCATGAGGGAAATCTGATTAGATAAGCTATGACGGTGATGCCTTAGGATGTTGATGATGACGTTTTGTTTGGTGTTCTACCTTGTGGACCATAGGAGTTGGAAAGAGACTAGTATGAAGAATTCCTTGTTAGACCTTCGGTTTTGAAACCTTTGAGAGTGTGTCAAATTTTTGAATTGAGAGAATGTCACTATACTTGAGTTGCAATTCCGCAATTGGGAATCCGTATTATATGAAAGGATGGATGAATTGGGTTGTAATCGATTTGTTAAATATAGGTGTACCTTACTTTGATAATTTGTGGTACGAGGGTCCCTTGTAAGAGACCTTTGTTATTGGGATGAGTTGTTTTACTATCACCCTCAGTCTGAAAGGAGAAATTTTGTGGATTTAACCTTAAACCTTTACTCGTGCCATCATCCCTTTTCATTTCCATTCTTGAATGCTTTTGTCAAGATTGATCTTTAAGAAATCGCATGCTCGTATCTTATTTCTTAGGCGGATATCTTCATAACTCTACTATCTGCTTTGTCTCTTCCTTGACCTCATTATTTTCAGCGTTCCTCTCTTGTAATCTCGTGCCTGATTTATTCTCGTGTTCTCTTTGAGATTCCTTATCATTTCCTATCTCGTTGCTACTTCATCTTTTCTCTAGTGGATTGGATATCCCGTTGTAAGGCTCAGAGAATGAGCGTAATGTATTTTGGGGTTCTTTAGTTAGAATATGTGTTTTTGGATTGAGCAAATTTCAGGTTGTTTTTGATCATGGAAAATAGGACTTAAGCTGTAGGAAGAATCTTAATAGTGATAATGTATCTTCTCTTGGTGGTTTTAGATTTGGAGCTTAGTATTGTAGTGTTATTTTGAGAATTGAGTGGATCATGAAAATAGTTCGTTGATGTTGGGTATTATAACGGTTTCTTGGGATATCATTTAGGAATTAGATGTCGCTAATTGATGGATTCTAAAAGAGATTTTTGCTTTAGGGTAATTAAGCCAGTACCCAAAGTTTGAGGAGTATTGTCATAAATGAAAATCGATTCATTTTGAGTTTTAGATGAACTAGATGATTTGAATGGTTGTCTGATTGCCAAGTGATTGGTCATTTGTGGTTTGGAATTAGTAATTCTTTTTTATTATTAAGGAATCATAGTTTGAGATTGAGAAATGTTCGTTGCAAGCTTTGGATAGTGAGTGCTCAGTTGTTATGTATTGTAGAGTTAGAATGGTGAACCCATTTATCTTGAGGATTAGTAACCACCATAGTTTGCTAATGTGACTATTTATATTTTAAGCTTCGAGCGTAAGAATGATCGAATTAAGGATGTTATGGCGTATTAAAGAATTATTATAACCAATAATGGATTGTGGATTTTCCCTTGTCGTGAGACTTTGGATGAGGCTAGTTGGATCTTAGATAATTATGTTTGTTGCTTTGATTGCATTTTGGCTTTTGAGGATGAGAAGTCCATCGTAAATTTAAGATAATGAGTTTTGGAATAAATTGGATAAGAGGATTTTATGGTAAGGGCGGTTCACTTTGTGGTTGTTAGTAGATATGGTCCCCTAAGATGAGATTTCTTTGGTTAGTGGTCTCAGATAGAGTATGATGAATCTAAGGATTGTGTAGTACGTTAAAGGAACTCTCCTGCGGATTACAATCTATGGACCCTAGTCGATGCTAATTAGGTTTAAATGGTTAGGTTGATGACTTGAGGTCTCGTGGTTATGAAATAATTTTCTTAGGAATCTAATGATTTAAAATGTTGAGTTGGAAGTTGGGTAAATTGCATTCTCTTGCGGACTAGTTTATTAGTAGAGTTAGTGATGTCAAATTCTTATAGATCTTCCTACCGACTTCATCGTGATCTTCCTATCCTTAACAGTTCGATTTGTTTTGGTTTTGCGTGTTTTGTATATATTTTGTTACCCTGAATTGTGTGTGAGATGTGCGAGTCGCTCTATGTACGTGTAATGTCTTCTTATTTTGATTTTATCTTTGAGATAACCTTCGAATTTCCATATTGTGTTTCTAAATTAACTTTCAAATAAGTCTAAAGATGGATTGTGTACCCTCTTTTTGGAGAAAATAGATTTCTTTTGCTTTTATGTTTGGATTTTGCGTTTGGTTGGATGTTTGGACTTGTTATTGGAGACGTCTGGTGACTAGTCCTGCACTTACTAACGCTTGTTTTGATTTTTGATTTCACTATTTCGACATTAATTTGATTTGGATAACTAGAGTACTCGTTCGCGACGGGCACTCTTGAGATCCGTAAGTAAAGTTTCGCACTTATGATAAATCTCCTTAAACCATTTTCGAGATGAACCTCGTTTCATAAATATTCCCCTTTTAAAAGTTTTCGTATTAATTTTGAAAACCGATTCTTGTCCCTGATAATTTTGTTTTCTACTCTCAAGTTTCGAGGACGAAACTTTTTAAAAGGTGGGGTGATTGTAACACCCGCAAATGTACCCTATTTTTATAGTAAAAATATTATACGGATACTTTTCAGCGAAATTTAGTTTTAGTTTAGAATTAAATTTCCCGTGTCTAGTTTAGAATTTCCGAGTTCGTTTTCGGACTTTACGCGAGATTTCGAGTAAGTTACGTCTTAAGACGTTATGGGCTTTTTCTATGACTTTTTCCCCTTACTCCTTCATATACTCCCTCATAACCCTAACTCCCTCACATTCAATCTTCTTCTTCCACACCAATTAAACCCCAAAACCTAACCTCCATATTTGATCAAGCTTTAAATCATCGCTACTCCTTCGTTACTCGCTTAAATTCACTCAAATTCGTCTTATTCTTTTCCTCTCATCGTCCTCTATCCGTATTGGTAATAAAATTACCGTCCTTCTCGCTTTTCAATTTATCCGTGTTTCTCAAAGGTGAATTATATTCATCTTTTATTATCTAATTGTAGGTGGTGACCTCCAAGACCCCGACAAAGACTACTTCTTGATAGAAGAGGACATCGACGCGGATTGAAGACGCGAAAAGGTAACGGTGAAGGGTTACTCGATATCATTTACGTGTTTATGTGTTTTCCATGTTAGTGATCGTTTTAAGAATATGATTAGTAATCTTAGGAATTGTATTGTTGATGATGGTTGTTGTTAGTTGATAATTGATGATGAGAATTGATGATTTGTGATGATTTAGGTGATGTTGTGCTATGATAAGCCTTAGTGAAAATTATGATTTTCGTGCATATAGAAGGATCGCGTGCCTGAGACCAGGACGCTGTCAGCGTTCACAGACGCTTGCAGCGTCGTGGGACACTGGCAGCGTTCCCTGGCGCTGGCAGCGTTTCTTGCTGCCAGTTTTTCCCAAAGTTGAACATTTGAATTCTAATCCCGCCTTTACTTTCCTTGACCCTTTGGACTTGGTCTTCTTGAATTGATGATTTGTTTGTAGCCCACTCCAATTGTCGGGTTTGGGTCTCGAGTCTCGGGTTTGACTTTGACTTTTGTTGACTCTCGAGTTTGACTTTGACTTTTGTTGACTCTCGGGTTTGACTTTAAATATTAATGTTTTGAATATATGATAATCCCTTCGCTTATATCGCATGTTTTGTGACGGTTTTTGGTATGTCCGACTTTGAGTCGGTTTTTACAAATGTTACGGTTTGAGCACTAATTTTCTATGTGCTTTGTACTCTCATTCCCTTGGCTACCTCCACGTTCGTAAGGCTGGAATGTCGGAACGGGGATTGTATCCTTACTACTTGATTGCATGTGTTAGTGGGCATATGACGGCGTTGTTGGGAGGCGAACGCTTTGCGTTGATCGACCCGGCCGTCAAATGTTGTATACTTGCGAGGTGGTGTCATTGCATGTAGCGTACCGCTTGTTATGATGTTTGTGCTCTTTTCCGCCTCTTTCGTGAAGGTTGACCGAATTTGGGGTACTCGGCGTCTATGATTGACCGAGTCTTGGATGCGAAATGTCATCGTTTGTCGAATCGAAAAATGGTTTATTCCGAGACTCTGGCCAGGTTTAGACTAGGACCGGGTATTTATATCGTCGTCCTACCAGGAGGAAATTGAAAGTCCATAGACCTTAATTAGACTCCTCTAATTATTTACTAAATTACTTTTTAATTTAGTTTATAATGATCTATGTAACATGCATGCAAATATAAAGACATTTATATAAAAGAAGAAATTTCCTCACATTGATATGGAAATTATAAGGGCACAACAAGAACTCCTTCTTGTTTTTCTTGAGCTACAAATATGGATGAACACAAACAATCTCCAAAGTAGAAGATCTCCTCTAAGTTGCACCAAGATTAACCCAAATAATCTAACCTTATTATTAACTAGATAATAAGATAGATATTATTCTACTAATATTATGACTATATTACTACACTAGTAATACTTAGTAAATATTAGTGTTTGAGAGTTTTAGTAAGAATATGAGGTTTTTAGAGAAGTAAAGAAACAAAGCACAAAATGAAGTAAGTAAAAAATGAGCAACACTTGGTCATTTTATAGACCATTTGGCCGGACTTCACAAGCCAAAATAGGGCTCTTATTTTGTTCATTTGATCACATGCATTAGAGTGGAGTGTTGTAGAACAAGTGATGATTGTTTACTACTTGTTATGTCACTTTCAAAAGGTAACTAAGTAGTGTAAACATGAACAAAAATCATCACCTTGTAACTACAAGCCAACCGGTTCATTATGGCCTAGTTTGGTCCATTTTGATTTTTTGATATTTGTCTCACAAATACTTATTGATCATATGGTTAATTATCTTGTATAATTAAGTGTTAATTTGATCATATAACACTTATATGACTCAATTAAATAAATAATATGTACTTAACATTTTAAGTAATATTTTACCATTATATCAATATATATGGGTCCCACAATGCTTAGTTAATTTATTTTACAACTCCTTGTAAATATAATTAACTAATTACCTCTATCTCAAAACCTCAACTAATTTAGTAATTTAACGATTAATTATTAAGTTAAATCTTATTTAATCATTTTAAAATAAGATATAATTTATTAGTCAATTATCGCATAATTGAAAAAAAAACTTA
>JAIUZE010004423.1:0-12533 GCA_022085475.1 Heliosperma pusillum
CCCTTCTAAGAACCTTGCTATCATTTGTTCAGATTTCTCAACAACCTCACATTGCAATGTAAGTTGCTCAAAGTCTCTTAGGTAGTATTCTACAGGTCTTTGATCTTGTTTAAGGTGAGTGAGCTTAATGAACATATCCTGAGTGTAGTCCCTAGAGACAAACTTAGCCCTCATTTTCTTTTTCAGTTTGAGCCATGACTTAACAGGTTCCTTTCCTTCCCTAACCCTCAAGGTTTTCATGTTTTCATACCACAGTGAGGCATAACCCTTTAGTTTCATTATAGCAACCTTAAAAGCCTTTCTATCAGTGTATCCTTTAAACTCAAAGACTCTTTCTACAGACCTTAGCCAATCTAGGAAATCATCAGGGTTTAAACTACCTAGAAAGTCAGGAATCTCTACCTTTATGTCTTTGTCTTGGTGCCTGAGTAGACTGTGATCTGAGCCATCTGAATCTGACATTTCAAACTAATCTACAGGTTGTCTCCTCCTTTCTCCACCTTGTGGGAAAGGTGTTCCTCTTCCTCGACCTCTGCCTCCCCTTGTATCATTGTTCTGTTGGCTCTCAAGGAGTTAATTGACAGATCTAGAGACCTCCATTACAGTTCTGACAAGACCTTGAACTGTGTTTTCAAGACCTCTGATTCTCTCTTCACTCATGGTTGGATTTTGTATTTTTAATGTAGTTAGGTAGATGAACTCACAAACCAAAGCTCTAATAACCAATTTTCACTGAAACTATTCAGAAAGGCAACTAAACAAAGACAATTGAACTATGGTTAAGACACTTTGTAATTACTCTGTTTCTGTGTGGACTGGTTGTTAAAGAACAAGGATAGGACCTTAACCAAAGCACAAAGCCAATGATTGAGGGTTGAACTTTGATCCCAGCACACAGCTAAGGACCTCAGCTCACTTCCAAGCACAAAGCAAAGGAAGTTGTCTCAAGCACAGAACCAAGAGATGTTAACAGAAATAAGGTTTCAGTTTTATGTTTTACTTCAAATCTGTCTTTCATTCATTAGCAAAAGGCCTTATATAGGCAAGGAGATTACATCCTACTCGTTCAATACATCCTAGGGCCACAATTGGCTTGCAAAAGAAACAGAAATAACAGCTACATTGTTCAGCATAAAGCAATAAAGTAGAAAAGTAGTTCTAATGGGACAATCTGCCTTAATGGGATTGTTTAGGTTGAAACTGGTGGAGGAGTGGACTTCTAAGCTTGATTCTTGAGCTCAACTGAAGTGGGATGGATGCCAAAGGTCCTCCTAAAAGGCCCTCGAGCTTGTTTGATCATAACAGGAAAGTTTGATAGTGACATGTTAACTACTGCAAAAAGACTGAAATCTGGACAGTCTGGAGTTGTCCCTAGGCTAACTTTTTGTGTGTTTGTTTCCTGGAAGAAAAGTCCTGGGAAAAGTTGTAGAGGACCTTCCCAAGACATAAGTTTGATGGTTGGTTAGGCTTGTTTGATTGTGTGAGACTCCCATGGACCCTGTTTAGGAAGACTGTGAATGGCTGTTTTAGGCTGAGTGTTGTTTTTGTTGTGTTGGGTTTGTTTGTCTGTTGTCTGTGTGTTGTTGTGGCTTAGTCTTGGAAAGTGGATGGCTAGGCTTTGCTCTGGGTGGTGTGGTGTTGTCTTAGCTGGCCTGAAGTGGTGGTTACTTGGACTGAATAGGACATTGTCATAACTGGTCATGGTGTTGTGTGAATGGATGTTGTTGCCTTGAATGATATTGATGTCTTGATGTTGTTGATGTTGAATCTTGTCTTGAGCTTGTGTCTTGTCTTGAGCATATACTCCCGTTGCAATTACGCCGTTGGAGTTGTTTTAGGGCAACGAAAGGAAAAGTTCCTTCATGCTATTTACTATGCTAGTAAAACATTAGATCCTGCCCAAATCAACTATGCCACCACTGAAAAAGAACTTCTTGCCATTGTCTAAGCTTTAGACAAATTTCGTTCTTACCTTATAGGATCAAATGTCATTGTTTACACTGACCACGCTGCTTTGAAATATCTGCTTTCAAAGAAAGAGGCAAAACCTCGGCTTATCCGATGGATCTTGCTCCTTCAAGAGTTCGATCTAGAGATCCGGGATAAGAAAGGAGCATAAAATGTAGTCGCTGACCATCTTTCAAGGATAAGAGTAACTGAAATAGGATTGACAACACCAATTAATGATTCGTTTTCTGATGATTCATTAATGGCAATTACTGACTCTTCTCCTTGGTATGTTGATATGGCCAATTTTCTTGTCAGTCGACAACTACCTTCTGACCTTTCTTATAACAAAGGAAACGATTTTTGCATGATGCAAAATTCTTCGTTTTGGATGATCCTTATCTTTTTAAGCAGTGTTCAGATGGTCTTTATAGACGGTGTATCCCTTAGTGGGAAGTTAAAGGAGTTTTAGAAGGATGCCACTCATCTGCTTATGGTGGTCATCATGGTCCGTCCAAGACCGTAGCCAAAGTCTTACAATCCGGGTTTTTCTGGCCCACGATGTTTAAAGATTCAAAGGACTTTGTTATGGCATGTGACGCTTGTCAACGAATGGGTCAAATATCCAAGAGACATGAGATGCCTCAAAACGGCATATTAGAAGTTGAAATATTCGATGTCTGGGTATTGACTATCAAGGACCATTCCCTTCTTCTAACGGAAATCGTTACATCTTAGTCGCTGTTGACTATGTTTCCAAGTGGGTAGAAGCAATCGCCACTCCCACTAATGATGCTAGAGCTGTGATACGACTATTTAAGAAGATCATATTTCCACGTTTTGGTGTACCCAGAGCCGTGATTAGTGATCGAGGAACTCATTTTGGAGAGAAGCAGTTAGATACTCTGCTTGCTAAATATGGTGTGTATCACAGACGAGGATTAGCCTACCATCCTCAGACCAGCGGCCAAGTAGAAGTCTCAAATAGAGAGTTGAAAACAATTCTTCAGAAAGTAGTCTCAAGATCTAGAACTAATTGGAGTAATAAGCTCGATGACACCTTGTGGGCTTATCGTACAGCTTTCAAAACCCCGATTGGAACATCTCCTTATCGATTGGTTTATGGAAAGGCATGTCATCTTCCTGTCGAGTTAGAGTATAAAGCTTACTGGGCTATCAAAGAACTCAACTTAGACATTAAGCTTAGCACTGATAGGAGACTCTTGCAACTAAATGAGCTAGAGGAATTTCGTTTGCAAGCCTATGAGAATTCTAGGATCTATAAGGAGAAAACGAAGCGTTGGCACGACAAGAGGATAATTAAGAAAGAATTTAATGTCGGTGACCAAGTACTTCTTTTCAACTCCCGTCTGAAAATCTTTCCAGGAAAACTTCGTTCCCGATGGTCTGGACCATTCACTGTCTCATATGTAAGCAAATACGGCTATGTGGAACTCCTGACTAGCAATGGTGAGAAATTCAAGGTTAATGGACACAGACTGAAACTCTACTATAGCAAATCTATCATCGGATGTTTAGATATTGTCTATACGGAGCGTCCATCCTCAACCCAATGATTCTAATGAAAAATTCGTCGAGCAAGACGTTAAACAAGCGCTTCTCGGGAGGCAACCCGTGTTTTCCCTTTTTGCATATTTATTTTGGTTTTTCCCGTTTACGTTGTTTTGTTAGATTTCTTTGCAGATGAAAGAGTTTTTGAAGAATCTCTGACGACCTTCCTTGTCAAAAGTCCAAAAGACTAGCTTGGGGGAGTCCGCACTGACTAGTAATCTTCATTCTTCTTTCATTTTTCCTTTCTTCCCAATAAGCATCTCATTGCATATTTAGCTTTTGTGCTCACATTGAGGACAATGTGATGTTTAGCTTGGGGGAGGGATTGCATTTTTCCCATTTTGCATTTTTAGTTATATTTTTCATATTTTGAATAAAAGAAAGAGAAGATTTTTGAGAAAATTAAACAATTTTTGAACACAATTGAATGCTTTTCATGCTTTGCTTGCTTGTTTGCTATGCTATCATGTTACATTTCCCAACCTTAGAGCTTTCAAAAGATAATGATTCAATATTTATTGAATTTTTCATACATGGGGAAGTCTTGTACACAGTAGGCATGGAATGAATCTATAGATGAGTACGCTTGATCTTGACATTTGGCAAACTACATATATTGTAAGGTAGAACCTCCTTAGACTGGTACATTCATACCCAGTCTCATCTAGGTGTGTGTAGTTCTACTTGTGATGTGTGCCATGTCAAAACGCATAAGTATGGTTCTCATTTCATTTCTATAAGCATTGCATTCATGATTCACTAAGATTTGAAGCCTTTTTCACTTTAATTTGCCCTTCAAAAATTAGCCCCTTCATACAAGTGCTTTACAAAATAATAGCTACAAATAAAAACTGCCTACCTTTCGAGCTAGTAGCTAGACTATGGTGTGTGGGTGCTCTTTTGGGAAGAATTGTTCCTATCTGTCAAAGTGAATTGGGAAAGCGAAAAAGTTCAAGAAGTGAAGTTGTGTTCATAAAAAAAAAATGAAAAAAAAGGGAAGAAAAATAGAAAAATCAAAGAAAAAAGAAAGAAAAAGAAATAAAAGAAAAAGTTGTGAGTATCTCCTAAAAATGTCAAATGATTAGAAGGAGTTTACCCTTGTGTTTCGTGTAAAATAGGCCAAATTGTTACTTCTGGCTTCATCGATCGTTTTGTGGGAAATAACCGAAAGTTTGGATTGAGTTTTCATTTATCATTGGTCAGTTGCTAGCTCACTCTAATCTTCACATGACCATAACTATTTGTCCACCTTTCACCCATTTCCCAAAGCCTTCTTCTCATTTTTCGGCTTCTTTTCTATGTGCATTGTGATCTTTGACTTGTGTTTTGAATTGTTTACCATATTAGACTGCGGACACATTTTCATAAGTCGTAGATAGGTGAGTGTCTCAAAACATTTACACATAAAGAAATCACCTTTTACATACATTGAGTGTTCGAGTGTACCGTGAGAGTCCATTTGTCAAAAGATCATGCAAGAGCCGAAAATCTGTAGTGAAATTCTTTGTGCTACGCCGTTATGTAAATCTCAGCCATGTTTATGTATCATTCTTGCCCATGTTGCTTTTGGGTTATGACTCATTATGTTTCCAAAAGCTTTATGTTGAGATTTGTTTCCTGATGGTGTAGTAGCCAATGCTTGCAACCTTGTCCTGGTAATGTTTGTTATGTTTGCTTGAGGAAAAGCAAAGGTTTAGCTTGGGGGAGTTTGATAAGTGAATATTAGTATGATTTTAACCCCCACTTTAGCTCGGTTTTGTTTGTCATTTGTGCTTTGTTAAGCCATTTTATGAGCTAATATCGTCTTCTAGGCGAATTCCTGTGTTCTAACTTGTTTTGTAGGGAAAATGACGTTTCTACGCCCTTTTTCTATATTTCCGAGCATTTGCCTAGAACTCGACGATTTGAAGATGCAAGCTTGACCGTGTGTAAGGCATTTCGAGAAGGTTCACTAACTTAAGGGAGAGAAGAAGCAAAGACGGTTTTGTAGTTGTCGGAAGACCAATCAATTAGACGGGAGAATTCATCGCTTTACATCATATCCAAGCAACAAACCCGATTGTAGAGTCAAGGGGATGTTGTAAGTCAAGTCAAAGCGAAGGAAGTTGAAGAGTTAGTCAAGAGCTTCCAGAAGACAACTTACCCGATCGGGTAAGTGGTGTACCCGATCGGGTATTCCTGCTGCTTCGTGCATTGCGGCTCCTTCATCCTATTTTTGACCTATGTATTTATTGCCCGACCTCTTCTCCACGAAACCCTAATACTATAAATAGATGTGCCAAGCCCCTCATATCATCATCCATGAAATAATCCATCATACAATCTATCTTACATAATCTAGTCTTATATTTCCTTTTAGCTTTAGTCTTTCTAGTTTAGATTTTCTTCTTCTTTTGTCATTTGTTTCTAGTTTATTTCTGTCTATTTCCTATCAAAACATTAGCTTAGTTCAAATAGAATTTCAATCTCTTGCATCTACTTTGTTGGGATCGAAAGTTGTAATTCAAGGTACGGTATTTCTATGCGAGGGATTTCTATTATTGTTATCGCTTTCATCGTTGATCGTCACCTAGGTATTCCTAATTTATCCTTTGCTTAATGTTCTTTATAGCTTTTCATTTGATTGTCATTTTCTATTCATATCAATTAGAATCGTTTTTAGGTTGTTATAATCGCAGTTTCATTTCTTAGATTATCATATATCGTCGTTATTATCGCCACATAGAAAGTCTAAATTATTGTCAAAATCACCTAAATATGCCTATCTTAACTTTCATTGTTAATATCAACATAATCATGAGTGAGTAGTCACCTTTCTAGGGTGTAGGGTAGCCATGTTAGATTGATTAAAAGATGATAATTGGATAAAGGAAATTGTGCTTTTAAAACATTGTGTCTATGCATGTTTGGACTTTAACGATAGTTGATGATTCTTGATCACAATCATTGACTAGTATGGAATTCTTTTCCAAGGTAGATATACAGGAATTGAATAGATAAAGCGTGACATGGTTTAGTTAATGTAATTAAATCGTCTTTAACTGTATCGTCGAATATTTCAACTTCTAATATGCCGTTTTGAGGCATCTCATGTCTCTTTGATATTTGACCCATTCGTTGACAAGCGTCACAAGCCATAACAAAGTCCTTTGAATCTTTAAACAACGAGAACCAGAAAAACCCGGATTGGAAGACTTTGGCTACGGTCTTGGACGGACCATGATGACCACCATAAGCAGATGAGTGGCATCCTTCTAAAACTCCTTTAACTTCCCACTGAGGGATACACCGTCTATAAAGACCATCTGAACCCTTCTTAAAAAGATAAGGATCATCCCAAACTCCTTTAATTTTGCATCATGCAAAAATCGTTTCCTTTGGTTATAAGAAAGGTCAGAAGGTAGTTGTCGACGTAGTTGTCGACTGACAAGAAAATTGGCCATATCAGCATACCAAGGAGAAGAGTCAGTAATTGCCATTAATGAATCATCATTAAACGAATCATTAATTGGTGTTGGCAATCCTATTTCAGTTACTCTTATCCTTGAAAGATGGTCAGCGACTACATTTTCTGCTCCTTTCTTATCCCGGATCTCTAGATCGAACTCTTGAAGGAGCAAGATCCATCAGATAAGCCGAGGTTTTGCCTCTTTCTTTGAAAGCAGATATTTCAAAGCAGCGTGGTCAGTGTAAACAATGACTTTCGATCCTATAAGGTAAGAACGGAATTTGTCTAAAGCATAGACAATGGCAAGAAGTTCTTTTTCAGTGGTGGCATAGTTGATTTGGGCAGGATCTAATGTTTTACTAGCATAGTAAATAGCATGAAGGAACTTTTCCATTCGTT
This sequence comes from Heliosperma pusillum, assembly GCA_022085475.1. NCBI lineage: Eukaryota > Viridiplantae > Streptophyta > Magnoliopsida > Caryophyllales > Caryophyllaceae > Heliosperma > Heliosperma pusillum. The sequence goes on from JAIUZE010004423.1 coordinate 7,367, forward strand.
GCCCTAAAACAACTCCAACGGCGTAATCACTCGCATCGCACATAAGCTCAAATGGAAGATTCCAATCAGGTGACTGGATTATAGGTGCGGTGATTAGAGCGCGTTTGATTTTGTTGAATGCCTCAAGGCATTCCTTCGTGAAATTAAAAGGCGCATCCTTAAAAAAGAGCTCAGTCAGGGGCTTGGCTATTTTAGAAAAATCTTTAATAAACCGTCGGTAAAAACCGGCGTGGCCAAGGAAACTCCTGATTCCTTTTACATTAGCAGGTGGTGGCAGTTGCTCAATAACTTGGATCTTAGCTCGATCCACTTCAATACCTCTTTCGGAAATGATGTGTCCTAAAACTATACCTTCGTTCACCATGAAGTGACACTTTTCCCAGTTGAGAACAAGGTCGACTTCTTCACAACGTTTTAGTACTTTCGACAGATTTGTCAAACAATTATCGAAGGAAATGCCATAGACGCTAAAGTCGTCCATAAATACTTCCATGATAGTCTCAACAAAATCAGAAAAGATACTAGTCATGCAACGCTGAAAAGTTGCGGGTGCATTACACAAGCCAAATGGCATTCGGCGATAAGCAAAAGTGCCATAGGGACAGGTGAAGGTGGTTTTTTCTTGGTCCTCAGGGTGGATAGGAATTTGGAAAAATCCTGAGTAACCATCTAAATAACAGAAATATTTGTGGCAAGCTAACCTCTCTAGCATTTGATCAATGAAAGGCAGAGGATAGTGATATTTTCGAGTTGATTGATTCAACTTCCTGTAGTCAATGCACATACGCCATCCCGTCACAATCCTTGTGGGGATGAGTTCATTCTTCTCATTCTTGACTACTGTTGTTCCTCCTTTCTTGGGAACAACTTGGACAGGGCTAACCCATTTTGAGTCAGAAATTGCATAGATTATGCCAGCATCTAACAATTTCAGAACTTCAGCTTTAACTACCTCTTGCATGTTTGGGTTAAGACGGCGTTGACCTTGAACAGAAGGTCTTTGGCCTTCTTCTAAGTTAATTCTATGCATGCAAAAGTCAGGGCTTATGCCTGTGAGGTCTTCAAGTTTATAGCCTATTGCCTTTTTATGTTTCCTCAAAACAATCAATAGTGAGTTTAACTGATTTTCATCTAGAAGAGCACTCACTATGACTGGGCAATATTCAGACTCATCTAAAAAAGCATATTTTAGATTTGAGGGAAAAGGTTTAAGTTCAGGTTTATGTACTTCTGCCTTGGCAGGAGCATCAATTAAGCTTATGAACTCCTCAACTTCTTCAGACGGTATCTCTTTACCAGTCAAGTCCCTTTCCAGCTCACTGATCTCAAAATTATTGTTCTCAGAGATATCCTCTAACAATAAAATTGCTTCTAAAGGATCCCTAATTATTGATGGGTACAGAGACTCATCAACGATTGAGTCGACAATGTCAAGAAAGCAGCAAGGCTCTTCAAGCATAGGGCTCTTCATTGCACTGTTTAAGTTGTAGGTGACCTTATCATCACCTACTTCTAATGTCAATTTTCCATTCTTGACATCGATTACTGCCCCTGCAGTGTGTAGAAATGGCCTTCCTATAATGATAGGGATTTGCGAATCTTCAGCCATATCCAACACTATAAAATCGACCGGAATGAAAAACTTTCCTACTCTAACAGGTACATCTTCTAAAACTCCCATAGGTTGTTTTAGAGAACGATCTGCCATTTGCAGGGTGATACTTGTGCATTTCAGAATTCCCATATTCAATTTTTCGCAAATGGAATAGGGCATAACGCTCACACTAGCACCTAGATCGCATAAAGCTTTATCAATCGTGTAGGTTCCTATAGTGCAAGCTATAGAGAAACTACCAGGATTCTTCAACATCATCCAGAGTCCTCTTCTTTGTTAAGATATCCTTCATAAATTTCGTGTAAGAAGGTATTTGAGTGATTAATTCAGTGAAGGGAACCGTTACTTGGAGGGTTTTGACAACTTCCATGAATTTACCGAATTGGGTTTCCTTATGATTTCTCCTCAAACGTTGGGGAAATGGAACTTGGATCTTGATGGGTTCCTTTTCAAGTTCATCCTTCTTTTTAGATTTGTCTTCCGCTTCCTTAGCGGTGGATGGTTGGGTTTCTTTTTGGCTTTCTACTGGTGAAGGCTCAACTGTTGGTTCTTTGGGTTGCTGAGGTTCCGTATAAGTGGTACCACTTCTAAGGGTGATAGCATTTGCGGTGTCCCTCGGTTGTTCACCATGAGGTGGGAGTTGGCCTTGTTTTCTTTGGGTACTAGAGGTAGCCAATTGGGCCATTTGAGTTTCAAGCATTTTGATGGCAGCATCTTTGGCTTGATCACTCTTTTGAAATTGAGCAAACATTGAATCCTGTTTTTGAACAACTTGTAGAAGCATGGATTCAATTTTGCTCAAACTTGAGTCATGTGGTTGGCCTTGAATTTGAGGTGGTTGGTGTTGATTTTGGTAAGGTTGGTTGAAGTTAGGTTGGAATGAAGGTCTCTGGTTTTGAAAACCAGGTGGATTGTAAGGCTTTTGTTGGTGTGGTATGAATGGTTGTTGAGGTTGTTGGTGGGGATTTTGAACGTTGGTACTTTTGTAGGACAAAAACGGGTGGTTTTTTGTGTTTTCGTTATAGAAGTTTGAGAAAGCGTTGCCTTGCCTATATCCTTGATAGGCATTGACTTACTCTATTGAACTTCTACAATCTTGAAAACTATGCCCTCCAATCCCACATGTCTCACATACCACTACGTGGTTAGTGACGTTGATATGCTCCTTGGATTGGGAAGAGCTTCCTACTTGTTGCTGCAGAAGGGCTAATTGGGCTTCCAGGAGTGCTACTTTACTCGAATCATCCTGCTTGGCTTTTAGCGGAATAGCACGCGAGTTGCTATACTGAGAATCGTGGATTGCCATTGACTCGATAGTCGCACTAGCTATCTCTACATCGATTTGATCGAAACGACCATTGTTAGCGGAGTCGAGGATACGACGCGATTCGCCACAACAACCGTTGTAGAATGTGATAGCCAGGAACAATGAATCATGGCCATGATGAGGACATTCTCTTTGTAATTCTTTATATATTTCCCATGCCTCATAAAGGCTTTCGTCGCCTCTCTGACGGAATCCAGTGATTTGACTTCGTAAGAGTGCGGTTCGTTCCGGTGGGAAGTACTTTTGATAGAAAGCAAGAGCTAGACCATCCCAATCAACTATTTCTAGGGCAACTCGGTCAAGACTATTGATCCAGAGTTTTGCCTTTCCTCTTAAAGAGAAGGGAAAGAGCATTTCCCTAATCTGTTCTTGGGATACTCCAGTTTGTCTAATCGTGGCGCAATAGTCACAGAAGTTTTGGATATGAAGGTTGGGATCTTCTGTGGCATTGCCTCCAAATTGATTTCTTTCTATTAAATTGATGAAGGCAGGTTTGATTTCGAAGTTTTGAGCTGTAATTTGAGGTGTAGCGATACCTTTTGGAAGTGTATCTGCAGTGGGTTTAGAATGGTCGGAAAGTCGAACCATTTTTGGTTGCGAAGATGAAGATGGAATGTTGGTTGAAGGTTGATTGAATTTTTGAAATGGAGAGGAAAATGGATCGTCTTCTCCTTCAAGAGCAGGTAAGATATCCGAGTATTTCTCGCGAATACGATCTAAACTTGAAATGTCAGAAGCTTTTGAAATTTCGTTAAATAGCTTTAATCTCCTACGCAGAGTTCTTTCTAGTTCGGGGTCTAAAGGAATAGGGGTCCCTAGTCTAGAAGATCTGGGCATAAGACAGAAAAGCTAAGATGAAAGATCAAGAGAGGTCTAAAGGAATTTGAGTTCCTAAAGACTAGATAAAACTAATCGTGATTAAAATCACAATAAAAAGGAAAACTAAACCGTGCTCCCCGGCAACGGCGCCAAAATTTGATCAGGCATGTCGCAAGCCCGGTGCAAAGATAAATTACCCAGACTAGGCTAATAACAAGTTAATGTAATTAGGGAAGTAGGGGTCGATCCTCAGGGAGATGGTGTTGAAAGTCCATAGACCTTAATTAGACTCCTCTAATTATTTACTAAATTACTTATTAATTTAGTTTATAATGATCTATGTAACATGCAAGCAAATATAAAGACATTTATATAAAAGAAGAAATTTCTTCACATTGATATGGAAATTATATGGGCACAACAAGAACTCCTTCTTGTTGTTCTTGAGCTATAAATATGGATGAACACATGAAATCTCCAAACTAGAAGACCTCCTTCAAGTTGCACCAAGATTAACCCAAATAATCGACCCTTATTATTAACTAGATAATAAGATAGATATAATACTACTAATATTATGACTATATTACTACACTAGTAATACTTAGTAAATATTAGTATATGAGAGTTTTAGTGAGAAGAAGAGTTTTAGAGAGAAGTTAAACAAATTGAACAAAAATGAAGTAGTTATTAAATGAACACAAAATGTTCATAATATAGGCCATTTTGGCCGGATGTCATAGTCCAAATATGGACTATTATTTTGCTCAATTTTGTCCCATGCATTAGAGTGGAGTGTTGTAGTATATATGATGATTATTCTTACTTGTAATGTCACTTTCATAAGTAACTAAATAGTAAAAACAAGAACTAAAATCATCACCTTTGAACTACAACATAACCGGCCCATTTTGGCCTAGTTGGATCCATTTTGATTTTTGATATTTGTCTCACAAATACTTATTGATCATATGGTAATTATCTTGTATAATTAAGTGTTAATTTGATCATATAACAATTATATGACTCAATTAAATAAATAATATGTACTTAACATTTTAAGTAATATTTTACCATTATATCAATATATAATGGGTCCCACAATGCTTAGTTAATTTATTTTACAACTCCTTGTAAATATAATTAACTAATTACCTCTATCTCAAAACCTCAACTAATTTAGGAATTTAACGATTAATTACTAAGTTAAATATTATTTAATCATATTAAAATAAGATATAAATTTATTAGTCAATTATCGCATAATTAAAAAATACGCTTAATCGAATGGTTCTTAACTCAATTCGTAAACAATATACTCTGACATATCGAATATATGAATGTGACTAATTAACTGTAATCGTATACAAATAATTAGTTTACTATTTGATTTCATCCTTTAGGTG
>JAIUZE010004424.1:0-20898 GCA_022085475.1 Heliosperma pusillum
CAATCATAATAGTCATCGCAAAAAGCCCCAAAGTCCTAGGTGTTTTCTTACTTCTTGTTCGGCTAAAAATTTGCGATTTCTACACTTTACACATGGGCACCTAATTTCCTTACATCTACCGTAATCTTCTTGTTTCTTAACATAATTAATGAATTCATTAACGCCCATTACAAACTTCTGCCTTAATTTTTTATTACAATCCAATCTTTCATACATCCATGCTCGTTGTACTCTTTTCATTTCAAATCTACATACACGTTTATAATTATTATTATCGACTTAAATAAAAATTCAAAACAATAACAACAAGAACTAAAAGTTTACTAATAGCAACAATAACAACAATAACTACTAATACACAACATCCTATTACACAAACAAACAACCAACAACAAACAACCTCCAACCTCCAACCTCCAACCTCCAACCTCCAACCTCCACCCTCCAACCTCCAACCTCCAACCTCAACCACAACAACAACAACAACAACAACAACAACAACAACAACAACAACAACAACAACAACTGCAAAAAAAAATAATAATATTCGAGTTCATGGGATCCTTATCTCTCCAACCTAAACCCATCTTTGAATCTTTCATACCATTAGTAAATACTAATCATTTAATTAATTGTTATGAGACGAAAATTCGGCAGCAATTCCCTACAGTTCTCCAAATACACAATGTTGAATGACTTGTCACTCTCCATATGTATTCAGAGAACATTAAAGGAACTGTCAACCAAACTTAATCGTCAAATAACAATTAAAAAAATAATTAGTATTTACCACCTAAATGGCATTAAAGATTCAAAGACAGTCCCAAAACGGGGACTATTCAAGAATTACACCTAATGCGTAATTCTTGAACGGGTACTAAGTCTATCATATATGAACAACATTTCCTTAATAATTGTGACAAAAGTAAAGGTAGACAAATGACCGGGACGGAGGGAGTAATAATAATTATTTATATTAATAATTACAACAATTCAAAGGAGGGAGGGTGGCAGTGGGGTGGGGGCGGCGGCAGGGAGGGGGGTGGCGGCGGCAGGGAGGGGGTGGCGGCAGCAGGGAGGGGGTGGCGGCGGCAGGCAAGGGGAGGGGGTGGTAGATCTGAAAAATCAAATTCAGAAGAGGGAGAGAGAGAGAAAGAGGGGCGTACCAATTGAAGGCTCCGGTGGTGTAGGTGGTGGTTCCGGTGGTGTTTGTGGTGGCTCCGGTGGTCTTGGGTAAGGGTGGCGCCGGTGGGGTCTTGGGTAGAGTTGACGGAATTTTAATTGATTTATGTAAAATGAAATACGGGGAAGGACTTGGCTGCTGGATATATCAAAAAAACCTTGCGACGGAAATTCCGTCGCAAGTCCGTCGCAAAATTTATTATTAAATAATGTTTGCGACGGATTTTCCGTCGGAGAAAGAGATTTTCCGTCGCAGAAAGAAATGCCACCTGGCTTTGCCAGTTGTGATATTTCAGTCAAACATTTGAATCTGCGACGGAACTTCCGTCGCACAATCCGTCGCAAGCTTACAATTTGCGACGGAACTTCCGTCGTAGAGGTTCCCGCCATGTTAATTTTCTAGGCGCCATGGTTGGAAACTCTGCTACGGAATATCCGTCGCAATTCCGTCGCAGGTTTCTATTTCCATCGCAGGATCCGTCGCAAAAGTTTTTTTGCTACGGAATTTGTGTCCGTCGCAAATATTCCGTCGCTAATGAAATACTTTTTTGTAGTGTACAATCACCCCACCTTTTAAAACGTTTCGCCCTCGAAACTTGAGCGAAAGAAAGATACCATAATCGAATAGGCTTGGATATTTAATACGCATAGTAGCTTCTGGTTTCCACGTCTCTTCTTCAACATTAGCACATCTTCACAAAATTTTCACTAAAGGCACCACATTACTTCTCAACTTCTTATCCTTGCGATCTAGAATGCGGATTGGCTTCTCTTCAAAGGACAAATTCGGTTCTAGCTCGGGAATTTCGGCTTGAAAAACATGGCTTGGGTCACTAATGTACTTCCTCAATTGAGAAACATGGAAGACATCATGAACTTTGGTCAAATTCGGGGGCAAGTCCAACTTGTACGCTACGGCACCAATTCTTTTCACAATATCAAAGGGTTCAATGTATTTCGGACTCAATTTACCCTTTACACCAAACCTTTTAACACCCTTCATCGGAGATACTTTCAAGAACACTTTATCTCCAACTTCAAATTCTAACGGTCTTCTTCGGACATCGGCATAAGATTTTTGTCGGTCTTGAGCGGCTTTCATTGTATCACAAATGACCTTCACATGATCAATAGTTTCAACAAGAACATCGAGGTCTAAATCACGAACATCACTCAATTGATTCCAAGAAATAGGACTTCAGCATTTTCTTCCATAGAGAGCTTCATAAGGAGCCATCTTGATCGAGGCATGATAACTATTGTTGTAAGAAAACTCCACCAATGGTAGACTCTTTACCCAACTAGATTGGAAGTCGAGTGCACAAGCCCTAAGCAAGTCATCTAAAGTCTAGATAATCCTCTCGGTCTGACCATCGGTTGCGGCATAGAAAGCGGTACTCATCAACAACTTACTACCCATGGCTTCTTGTAAGGCCTTCCAAAATCTCGAACAAAATCTTGGATCTCGGTCGGATATGATCTCCTTGGGAACACCATGATATCTAACGATCTCATCAACATAGGCTTTCGCTAGTCGATCTAAACTCCAAGTCTCTTTGATCGGGATGAATCTGGCACTCTTGGTCAAACGATCAACAATAACCCAAACGACATCTTTACTTCCAACGGTCCTTGGCAAAGCCATAACCAAATCCATAGAAATAGATTCCCACTTCCATAGTGGAATATCCAAAGGTTGTAATAATCCACCGGGCCTTTTGTGTTCGATTTTCACTAGTTGGCAAGTAAGACATCTTCCAACATAGGACACAACATCGCCTTTCAAATTCGGCCACCAAAATTGTAGCTTCAAGTCTTTATACATTTTATCACCTCCGGGGTGGATAGAATAAGGAGAAAGGTGAGCTTCATCAAGAACTCGCTTTCTCAAGTCAAGAGCATTAGGTACAAATAAACGGTCGTGGAGTCGAAGGACACCTTTGTCATCGATCTTGAAGTCTTTTGCTTTCCCTTCTAGAAGCTTGGCTTGAATAAACTTGTAGGTAGGATCATCAACTTAGCTTTCGTGGATGTAACAACCCGAAAAGTACCCAATTTTTCTAGTAAAAATATTTACTAACACTTTTCAGCAGACTTAAGGTTTTAAAATAGAAATTTTTGTTCCGAGTCGTATTTTGAAATTCCGCGTGCGTATTTGGAATTTCTGAGAGATTTCATGAAAAGACCGTTTTTAGTCATCTTTGACTTTTCTTGACTTTTAAGTCGTCTTTGACTTTTCTTGACTTTTTAAAGTCGTCATTGACTTTTCTTGACTTTTAAGTCGTCATAAAATTTTCTTGACTTTTAAGTCATCTTTGACTTTTCTTGACTTTTAAGTCGACTTTGACTTTCGTTGACTTTTCCGACTCGCCTTGTAATTTTGAAGACCGAAATTTTATTTAAAAAAATAATATTTTTAATTTATTTTTATTAAGATTTATTTAGATTTCTCATAATTTAATATAATTATTTTGAATTTATTCGGAATTTAAAGAATAACTTTTACGGTTTAATCCCGAACATCATTTAACTATTCCCGACTCATCGTAAAGCGCGAAACGAAACCGAAACGCGACTTTGGCATGAGTCACGCGCCCAGGTCATCGTTTTCCACTCACATTAGATATTTTAATTCTTTTGATTAAACTAATAATAATATCTAGATATTTATTTACTTTATCGATCAGTTAACGAAAATTACGCAAATCGTTTACAAAACTGACCCGATATCACCCATACCACACGGTTTTTCTTCCTCTCTTAGCCTTGATATTTTATTTCGTTTCATTATAATAACATAATATCTTGATATTTAATTCAATTAACTTAATATCTAATTAATTACGGTAATATAATTATTATACCGGGTCAATTCCATAACCACAATTTCAAAACCCAACTCACTAGTTTGCTCTATATTACACGACACTCCTCACCCCACTTTACTCACAAACAACTTTTCATTTTACAACAAATCAACTTAAGATCAAATAAATCGGTCTTCATCGTTCTTGAACGTTCTTCGTCGTTCTTCATCCGTTCTTCGTCGTTCTTGAGCAAAACCTTCATAAAACCTTCATTTTCTTAATTAATAAATCCGTCCTAACTTATATTTCTAGGATCTCCTCTCCTCTTCCTCTTCCGCTCCCCACTTTCAAGTACTTTTAATTTCAATTCCGTCAAAATCGTTTTCAAGACTTTAATTATGGAAAATCATATTTTAAGTTCTAATAATGTTTTCTTGTCATTTCTTATAGGGGCAGATTTTGAAGACGAGTTTGGTGACTCGTATATATTAAGGGAAGATTAGAAGACGGGTTTCTTAGTTCTTAGTTCTTATTATTTTGGTGCTACTTGATTTTAGCTAGCTAAGGTAACGATTCCGAGTTACTCGACGGATATATGTTACATAGCTTTGGTTTACTTTAGTTTTTGGGTTCATCTTTAGTTTTTGTTCATATGATTATGGTTTTATGATTTTAGTTAGTAACATGATAAGTGGTTGATTTTATTAGGTTGTAGGAATTTATGAATATGTTGGTGTCCTTGTTATATTTTTTATGATTTCTTCATGATGATGATTGTTGCATGTTGGATGGTTAAATTGGATGTTTAAAAATGGGGGTTTGATAATTAAAAACATGTTAGAATTGATGTGGAATTGGTGGTGGTTGAACCGTGGAGGTAGGCTGTGAACCGGACCCAAAACCAGCCGGTCCAGGCCGGTTCAGGCCCGGTCCAGGCCGGTCTGGGCTGGTTCATGGTGGGTCCGGGGTTTGGTCTTTGGGTTGTGTCGATGTTTGATTGTTTAATTGTTGTTTTGACGGATTTTAATTATGTTAAAGCATGCGGGAAATAATTAGAAACGGTTTTTAGTAAAACCGTTAAAAAGGCCAAAACAGCCCATTTTGCCCAAAACAGGCCCGTGGGCCCATCCAAGCCCATGTGGGGTCCGGCCCAACTCAGCCCGTGGGTCCCACTTTGGGACTTGTGACGGTTTTTGAGTTATCGTCATTTTTATCGCGTTTTGTAATAATTAGCAAGCGAGAAATATTAATAAGTAAAAGATTTAATTAAAAAGGTTTTTCATTAAATTATTATTTCTCACATGTTAGAAATTATAAGACGAGATCGTAGTTTAATTTAATATCCTTTTTGTCAAACGGGTTTTGGGGTATGATATAATAATTCACATGTTAGCAGTAGTAATAAAATAACATGTAATGAATATGTTGATTTTATGTCTATGTGATAAAGACTCTGCTTCTAGCCGGTTTGATCCAACGGGTTTGGTCAAACTCAGATCTAGTCAGCCCCGATTTGACTGATGACCCGTCGCGGGACTCGGGTCGGGGATTTGTCTTCAAGTAAAGTTGTATTTAATTAGGAATAGGCCTTGGAGAGATGAGGCGAATGATATTTGATTATTATTGATATGCAAATATTCACCATGATATGATGTGTTCCCGTGACGTTTTATTTTTGGTTGGTGGTCGTGTTGACTAGTACCCATAAGAATTATGAGAATATTGCGTTCTGACCATTCTAATCTAAAATGAGTACTTGGACCACGACATTGTAGCCCCGTACTATCTTTAAACGAGCATCCGGAGTTTGCCGCTTGATAGCTTTTGTGTCTCGGCTTGGTGGGTTTATATCCAAGTCGGGGCATGGTTGCCTAATCCGTTTTGGGGTTGGAACCAGCTTAAGTACTAGCCATCTCTGCTTAGGGGGTCGCCTAGTAGAGTTTCTCATAGACGGTTATGTCATTGGACGGGGAACGGAATAGCTGTTGTCGCTAGGTCTGATCAGTCTAGGACTAGGATGTTTTCCTACCTTGTGGTATAGCCTCGAGTTACAGAAGTCGACTATTGACGGTTCTAAGAACTTATGCCTGTTTGTAGACGTATTGGTCTTTCATGTTTGTATGAGTCTATGAGTTTTAGAAGGTGAGATGCAAGCCGGCTAAGATTGATAGAGTTTGGATTACCGATTGTTAACTGATTCACATGATTACGTGTTGATTAGGGTTTGAGTGTATCAGGCCCATGTTACATGGTAACCGCTGAGCCAGCATACCAGCTTCCCTCCCTCGTGTTATATTTTATTATCGGATTCACATGATAGCTTCCATATGCTAGGTTATATGTTAGTTATTTGTTTCATAACATGAAAAGCATATCTTATATGTTAAGTTTTGTATTTTCCATATACATTGCTTTTATGTTATTCATGTTTAATTAAACTCGACATTTCGTGGCTGGGAGAACTCGGAGTTACTCCCCACTGACTGTGGCTTCCGTGTTTATATTTAATGCGGTCGAACAGGTGGTGTTGCATATTTGGGGTACATGGACGAGCTAGCGAGCGAAGTATTTACCTTGGACCTATATTCGGTTCATAGTTTGTATATTATTAGACACTCTTTTATTTCCGTATTTATACGGGAGATATGTCTCCCGTCTTGTATATTTCTTTTGTAGAATTTTATTACCGTTTTGTAATGACCTTTTTATTTTATGACACCTTCGTATATGTTTTATTATCTTTTATGTATTTAAATAATTTTTTTTCTTTCCGCAAATTTGAGGGTGTCACAATCACACATGAATATATTTTTTACTTATATATTGAGAGAAAATTGCAATTATATGTTTACTTGTGAATAGTGTACAAAAATGAAAGTGGTAGAATGAAGTTGAAGGGAGGAAGTATTAGTTCTCTGTTATTGGGTTTTCGTGGACCTTGTGTCTATCAGGACGTTTTTCCTTTGTTTATCTTTTGACTTAGGTAGTGGTTTATTAAAGTTTCATTCCATTTTATTTCCTGTAGGTCTTGTTTGTGACTGGGTGACCCATCGTAAGCTTGCGATTAGGTCAAATCCTCTTCATAAAGAGCAAGTGACAATGTAAGTGGTGGGCTTCATTTGCACCCCACTTACCCCCACTTGCTCTTTATGAGAAAGATTTGATCCATCGCAAACTTGTGACGCGTCAATCCGTCACAAAGGAGAATTTGTGTTTTATTTCACCCAAGCATGTTTACCTAATGACGGTAACATCTACATGTGTACTAATTTTCAATACACATTATGACTAGGGATGACAATGGATATGATCTGGATAGGATCATATAAATTCCAGATCCAGATCCGTATTGTATATGTTGGATCCAGATCCGCCCCATATCCGCAGGGTCCAAAATTTTCAGATCCATATCCAGATCCGTGGATCAGGGTAGGATCTGGGTCCCTAATGGATCTGATCGTTTTCAAAATATTTTATTAAATTATTCATCTTTTAAATGTAATTTTTCTATTAAAATTACATAAAATGTATTAGAATGTTTAATAAGATTATAAGTATACATTATATCGACATTTAACATAATAAAGTAATTAATTACCGCGTAAGTTATTATTTGGATGAGGAAGAAGTTAATTTACAAATATTTAAATTGTATTATAAATTAAGAATGACCTATGAAATAAGTAAAATGACATATGAGAGTTGATTAAATTAGAAAACATCAGCATTGTAAACTTTAGTTATGCTTATATAATTAAAATAAATTAAAAAAAAAAAAGATATGGATCCGTGGGTAGGGTCTGGATCTTAACAACGAGATCCATATCCAGATCCACATAAATTTTTTAGGATCCATATCCGACCCATATCCAATGGATCCATAAAAATGAGATCCATATCCGCTCCATCAAGGTCCGGATCCGCGAATCTGAATAGGGTCCTGGATCCATTGTCATCTCTAATTATGACCAGTAAGATATTGCATAAGACCATCCGCCCATCCCTAAGTAAAAGTCATCCTGATTAGATTATCACCAACTTTTACTCTTAATCACTCATTATTTATCTTGCCCTATTTACACCCTCCCAAGCAGAAGGTCATGACCTAGGTCACCAACTCAATTATTTTTCACTTTTCAATCTTTTCAATCATTTCTCATATTCTCTACCCCACCCAAATTTCTCTTACTTTTTCAATTATTATTACTAACACACTACTAATAAGTTAATTTTTATAATTTTTTATATCTTTATAAAATAATAACCACTCAAATACGTAAAAAAAATACCACGCAATAATTAAAAGCATGATTCAATATATTTTAAAAAGAAGATATAAAATTAATTTATAAAACTACGAAATTAAAAATTATGAGCTAAAAAACCTAGTAGTAATAATTTCGTACTAATTCTATTTACGAAAGATTTTGTCATATATGCTCTGACAGGCTAAATCGCACACCTATCAAAGATAACCAACATGCCTAAACTAATGCAGTAAAGGAAGTCGGGATCATATCCACAAGAAGACCGTAGAAATTCTATTTGCTAACTAATAGTCTGTCTAGGTAACAAATTCGAGGATTTTAATTGTTTGATTCTAAACTAAAGTAGTGAAGGAAAGAGGAATAAAGAGAGTAAAGTAGATTCAAATATAACAAAAGAAATAGCTAGGATATTGATGAAGAGTGATTTATCGTCAATTCACACATCAAAGAAAATCCCAATATAGGTAGTATATAGGGGTCGAATCCACGAGGATGGAGGGGTCAACTACAAGTTTGATTGCGTTCTATTTTAGCCTAACAAGAGTTGAATAAGGTGATTAACTACGAATTACGAAATGCAACAAATCGCTAAAATGATAAGATTAAAAACAATTTATAAAAAACTAAGGTAAAGGGTTCACCTTAAGGGGATCAATGGGTTAGTCAAGTAATTAGAAAGTGGGTAATAAGTTTGAGTATAATTAATTGCCAATGTCTCAACAATTAATAATCTTCAACAAAGCTATCGCATTTGTCTCAAATTATTCATATAAACACTAGTCTAATCATCTCTACTGCCATCGCTTAAAAGATAATCAAACAATACTCGATAAAGTGTTGTAACTTTCGTTTAGACAATTCATCGAACACCTAGTGTGCATATGGGTAATACTCTAATTATCACCACGAGTCTACTAATTACTCAACCAATTCTCCCACATAATCCTCCCTTAGGCTCCCCCTAAACCCTAGAAGGAGACTACTCACTCATGTTGAGGGAAAACAAGCAACTAAACACTAAGAATAAGGAGATGAACATCATATTTTAGGAAACAAGAATTCTAACAATCAAATGACAAATAATTAACTTGAAATGAAATAAATTGCATAACAACTAAAAGATGAAGAATTTATACCAACAATAGTTGTATTAATGAAATAGGGACAATCTCTTCACCCAAAATCTTCAATACAAACCCAAGACTAGGATAGTTTTACAAAGAGAGACTAGATCTAGCTATTTGAATTTAGAAAGTAAGCTTAATTAAGGAACGATTAAGAGAGTAATTAGTAAGTATTAGAGATTAAAAATATTCTAGGGTTTTGTGCTAAGAGTTGATAAAAAAGCTGCTTACAAAAATTAGGGAGATGGTATATATAGGTATCTCGAAATTAAGAAAGAAAGTAGAAGTGTGAAGTGGAAATGCGAGGTGGTGTTCCAGGCCGGGTGCCCGGCCGCCGGTCAATGGGCCGGCCCAGAGCACATCAGACTCCCCATTTTCTTCTTCTCCAAAAATATTCTAAGTATAAGAAATGAGAGTCCCTGCCGGGTGCCTGGCCGCCGGTCCTCTAACCAGCCTGCAGCACATCAGGGTCTTCAAGTTTTTCCATTTTATTCTGTTGATGCACATGTCGGATTTCCGGGTAGTGGACCGGCCACCGGGTGCCTGGCCGGCGCTACCCGACCTCTTTCTTCTTCCTCTCTTTTTCCTTCTATGTGGGAGCCGTGGTCTGAGCTGGGTGGCCGGTCGCCGGTCCTCTGACCGGCCTGCGCCACCTGGACGTTCTCTCTTCATTTCTTCATCTCATTTCCGAATCCCGACTTATGTAAGGCCTTTATGCCCCTATTTCTTCATTTTCGCCTTAATTCCTGCAAAATGAGATCGACATTCATAGCACGGGAAATCGGGAGTAAAATGCAATTAAAGGCATGCAGATCCGTGTAAACGGACCAAAATGGGGACGCAAATGAGAGAAAAAATGTACTAATTAAATGCTTATCAAAATTCCCCACACTTAAGACATACTCGTCTTTGAGTAAGTAAACAAGATTCGAGACCCATATGTACCCTTATTCAACACTACACTAATACTAATGCTACTACCTAAACTACTAATAATATTCGATGGTAGGCAATTAACGGGCCTCTTCCGTCCCTTCAACTCATAACGGGATACTCATGAGGTCGAGTACCTCCTTGCAAGGCAAGTAGGGGCTTGTGAAATTTTTTTGACTCACCCAACAATAAAGCATAAATCAACACATAGGATGCACCACGAAGAGTTAAACCGCTTTTCTCATCTAAGCGGGTTTTAGAAGTTAGCACATAGGAGCTTTGGTGGAGGATGCCGACTCATAGTTTTACCGCTATGCCAAGTCTCTAAATCAAACCCAAAATGATCAACAAAAACAATCACGGTGCCTAGAAAACGGATTCTAGGCGGGCAAAGGGGAAGTACTAGGCTTTACTCTCAAGATTTACAAGACTACACAAGATTTGGCTCAATATCGAGCCTTCGACCCGACAAGGAGACCAAGACCGACTCTTACGGTTTTCACTCGACACTTAATGAAAGAACGGGCGATTTTTTGTACAAAGTAACCAAAATCACTCTCCTAGGTCGACTTGCGAGACATGGCCGCTATAAATGTGGTGCTCCCGCCAACTTGTCCGTCTAAGAAATGATATATGATGCACAAATACGAGTCAATAGGGTTGTAATGGGGCTTAAGAAAAAGGGTCAGAAAGGGGGTTGGTGCAAGCACCGATTTTAGGAAATGTGGAGCTCGAAAGAGTAGAAAGTCACATCCTAACCAAACCACCAATACTACCCCAAAAAGAAAGGCAAGGATCCTTCAAAATTTGGCCTTTGATTGCCAAGAAAAACCATCTCTATTCTATTTTGTTTTCCATTACATTTTCCTCTTTTGTATTTTATTTTTTCTTTCTTTCTCATGTTTTATTTTTGTTTTTGTGCTTTTCTATTTTGTTTTCAATTTCCAACTCCTAAAATACTTTATTAACAAAATCTAAACTCCTCAAAATTTCCAACCAAACTAACTCAACAAACGCCTTCCAATCAATTAACCCACCCAAATTCATCGATCAAAACAATCTACATGACTTGCTACTCTTGGTGAGATGTTTTTGGGATGTAGATGTTTGATAGCGAAACAAAAGACAAGGCTAAGGCTCAAATTGGGTTACAAAAAGAGGAAATCGATGTCGGGCATACGATAAAGCTTATTTGGCTATGTGAGGCTATTTATTTGAACAATTTGACTCAAAAAATTGCACATCAACATTTCTTTAACAAACCATGCCAAGAGCACCAGACTTCAGCGTAAAAGATGTAACATGCCACGGAAGGAGCTACTCTCAATCCTATGCGGGACCGGTTTGATGGGCCGATCACTTGAGGCTCTAACCTCACATTTTAGTAGCTAATGTCGGATTTGGTAGGGTCTAGGGCCCAAAATGGCCTCACAAGGTAGTCCAGACTCGGTCGTCGTTAAGCTAGAATTTTTGCAAAACCTACTAACAAGTGATGTAAATGAGGCACAAACTGTCAAAAGAGGGTTGGCAAGGGGGTTCAACATTAATATCATTGTCAACATGACTCCTCCACCTAGGCTCCAAGATTATATTTACAAAACAATGCAAATGCATGCGTGCTCTAAACATGCATGTACAATCTATGTGAAATGAAAATGAACGTATTATATACAAGTTCTACACTAAATGCAAGTTAATACTAATCCTAGCAACAAACAACACCACATCATCAACCAATCCGGCTCCCGGAGCACAAGACAATTTTTTTTGCCTTCGAATTTTTCTATACTGATGTGCTTTGGGCTGGTCGCCGGGTGCCCGACCTGTAGCACAAGTCAAAAATTTTCCCCTTCGAAACTTTCCTCTCTGATGTGCTCTCGGCCATTCGGCGCACCGGCCGCCGGGTGACCGGCCTGGAGCACCTGCTCTTCAATTATTTACTTGCAAAGTTTTTCTTCTGGAGTGCTCTGGGCCGGTTGGGGCACTGGCTGCCGGTTGCCCGGCCTGGAGCACATACTCTTACTCTTCCCTTCTTCTACTTTCTTACTTCACTAGAAAATTTTCCCAAGTCACCCAACAATCACGACTCAACCAACATTTCCCAACGAGACGGTTTCAAGCCAAACCCGACTACAATTCTTCCAATCCCACCAAGAAGAAAGCTTCTTCCAAGGACCTTGTTACCCGAGTATGCAATCCTAAATCCTCACAACTACTCCTAAAATGCATGCTATATACAAAAATTGGTGGTTATTGAGGAATTCCACCAAACCTATCAAAGTATATGTGTTTACAAACAAGACTCTTCCTCGGGAAGAGGATCCCCAAGAAAGAGTATTTCAATCGTGCCTTTAACATCTCCATCATAATACCGCTTCACTCGATGGCCATTCACCTTGAAGTTGCCACCCTCCTCACTCCAAAGCTCAAATGCGCCATGAGGCGATATATCATCAACTTTAAAAGGCCCCGACCATCTAGACCTTAGCTTGCCCGGAAATAATTTAACCTTTGAATTGTAAAGGAGGACTTGGTCGCCAACTCTTATGTCTTTCTTCACCAACTTGGCGGCATGCCATTACTTTGTTTGATCTTCATACACCTTTGAAATTTCATAGGCATCAAGCCTCAACTCCTCGAGCTCACTCATTTGAAGGAAACGCCTCTCTCCGGCCATGTCAATGTCAAAATTTATCTCTTTCAAAGCCCACCACGCCTTATGCTCCAGCTCAATCGGAAAATGACAAGGCTTGCCATAGACAAGCTTGTAGGGAGTTGTGTCAAGAGGAGTTATGAAGGCCGTTGTAAGAGCCCATAACACATCGGGGAGCTTTTGGGACCAATCTTTTCGATTTTTGCTTGTAACTTTCTCCAAGACGGCTTTAATTTGACGGTTCGAAACCTCCACTTGCCCACTTGTTTGAGGGTGATAGGCAAGGGCGGTCTTGTGGGTTACACCATGAGAGGAGAGCAAAGTCTTAAAGGTGCTCTTCCTAAAGTGGGAAACTTATCACTAATAACCACTCTCGGGGTCCCAAATCTTGGAAAAATGGTATTCTTGTAAGGCTTAATGACAACTTTTGCATCATTTATTGGGGTAGCCACAACCTCAATACACTTGGACACATATTCCACCGCAGCTAGAATGTACTCATTCCCACAAGAGTTTGGGAATGGTCCCATGAAGTCAATTCCCCAACAATGAAAGAGCTCAATTTCAAGAATATTGTTGAGGGGCGGCATCTCGTTTCTTTGCCCAATGTTCCCCATCCTTTGACATCTATCGCATGATTTGACACAATAATGGATATCTTTAAACATCGATGTCCAAAAGAAACCACCTTGTAACAACTTTGCAATAGTTCGTGACGCACCAAGGTGGCCACCATAGGCCGAATTGTGAATCCTATCCACTATCTCCAACCCTTATTCTCTCGGAACACACCTCCTAAACATGCCATCACCAAACTTACGGAAAGATGTGGGTCATTCCAAAAGTAACGTTTTGAATCATGTTTCAATTTCCTCCTAGCTCTAGCATCTAGCTCCTCCAGAATGAACCCACTCATAATAAAATTCGCCAAGTTCGCAAACCATGGTGATTTTCCACTAATCATCATAAAGGTATCTTCTATTAGCCACTTATTAATTGGGCCACTCTCATCTTTCAACCCATTATCTTCGATAGTCAACCTAGATAAGTGGTCAGCAACAACATTTTCCGTACCCGCCTTGTCTCTAATCTCCAAGTCAAACTCTTGAAGTAATAGGACCCACCTCAAGAGTCTTGGTTTTGCATCTTTCTTCACCAACAATTGCCTCAAGGCGGTGTGATCCTAGTACACCACTACCTTAGAACCAACAAAGTATTGCCGAAACGTTTCCACGGCATGCACAATAGCCAACATTTCTTTCTCCGTTGTAGATTAATTGACTTGAGTTTGATCTAGGGTCTTGCTAGTGTAGTTGATGACATGGTGCTTCTTGTCCACTACTTGCCCAAGCACCGCCCCGACCGCATAATCGGAGGCGTCACACATTACTTCAAAGGGAATGCTCCAATCCGGTGAGCGGATTATGGGAGCCGTCACAAGGGCCTCTTTCAACCTACAAAAAGCACTCAAGCAAGAATCATCAAATACAAACGGGGTATCCTTGAGAAGAAGAGAAGTCAAAGGCTTGACAATTTTGGAGAAATCTTTGATGAAACATCGATAGAAGCCCGCATGGCCTAGAAAGCTCCTTACTCCCTTCACATTTGTAGGGGCTGACAAGTTCTCTATCACCTAAACCTTAGCCTTATCAAATTCTATTCCTCTCTTAGACACGACGTGACCAAGCACAACCCCCTCCTCCACCATGAAGTGACATTTTTCTCAATTTAGGACGAGGTTGTGCTCCTCACACCTTTTCAAGACATTTGACAAGTTCAATAATCCAAGATCAAAAGAGTCTCCATGGACACTAAAATCGTCCATGAATACCTCCATAATTTTCTCAAGACAATCGGCAAAAATTGCCGTCATGCATTTTTGAAATGTCCCTGGAGCATTACAAAGCCCAAAGGGCATCCTCTTATAAGCATACACTCCAATGGGGCAAGTGAAGGTGGTATTTTCTTGGTCTTTTGGGTGTTTGGGTATTTGGAAAAACACGGAATAACCATCAAGAAATGAGTAGTAGAAATGCCCGTCTAGTCTTTCGAGCATTTGGTCTATAAAGGGGATGTGGTAGTGGTCTTTGAGGGTGGCGGCATTTAATTTGCGATAATCGATGCATATCCGCGACCCGGTCACGTGCCTAGAAGCGAGGAGAGTCTCATCCTCTTGTTCCACCATAGTCACCCCTTCTTTCTTAGGTACTACATGCACGAGACTCACCCACGAACTATCAGTGATTTGGTAAATAATGCCGGCCTCAAGCAATTTCATGACCTCGGTTTTCACTACCTCCGCCATCTTGGGGTTCAACCTACGTAGCCCATCCACTTTTGGCTTACTATCCTCCTCCAAGACTATTCGATGCATGCAATGATTAGGACTTAAGCCTTTGATATCGTCAATGCTATATCCAAGTGAGCCCCTATGAGCTTTCAAGACTTTCAATAGTTCAAATTCTTGGCGTTCACTCAAATTAACATTGATAATAACGGATAAGTCTCTCCCTTACCTAGAAAGGAGTCCTTAAGTGAGGGAGGTAAGGACTTGAGTTGTACCTTTGGAGGGAGAAGGCCCTCCACCTTCTTGAAAAGCTAATCATCTACCTCATGGTCTTCTCTCATTTCCTCATCATGAAGTTCCACTTGTAGAGTCTCTTCTTCATGTTTCTCTTCTTCATGTACCTTTGCAATCACTTCTTCTATGGCTTCTATGGAGCAAGCTTTATGAAACATCGGTCCCTTCACTAAATGAGGAAGATTAAATTCAAGGATTTCGTTCTCCACCCTAAAGGTTAGCCACCCTTCCCTCACATCAATGAGGGCTCCTCCGGTGGCCAAAAAGGGCCTACCGAGGATTATGGGAGTGTGGCTATCCTCCGCGATATCTAGAACAACGAAATCCGTGGGAATAAAAAACTTGCCAACCTTAACGGGTATGTCATCAAGCACACCCAAAGGTTGCTTAACAGACCTATCCGCTAGTTGGAGAGTCATAGAAGTGTGGGTCAAGCTATCAAGCCCAATTATATTTGCAATTGTCAAAGGAATGACACTCACACTTGCACCGTTGTCACACAATGCCCTTGAATTAGGACACACCTTAATGCACATGGATTGAGAAACTTCCGGGGTCCCCAAGCTTTTTAGGCATTTTGAAAGAGTTAGGATTTATGAGGAGAGCACTACACTCCGCCTCCATAACCATGACATCTTGGGTAAAAAAGGTCCTCTTGTGAGTCAAGATGTCCTTAAGAAATTTTGAGTAAGTAAGCATGTTTAATATGACCTCGGTGAAAGGCCAGGTTACTTCAAGTCCCTCAAGCATTTTCCGGAATTGAGTGAGCTTGAAGTTTTCCTTTGTCTTTAACGCTCTAGACGGGTAAGGGATATCGAAAACAACAAGTGGAGAATCGGGAGATACCTTTGGAATAGGAGTTTTCTTAGTTACCTTAGCTTTTGCTATTGGTTGCACCTCTACTCCTTCATCATCGGCATCCTTGATCATCTCCTCCTCATAAGGCACACTTTCAACATATCCATCTTCACCCTCCTTGGGTTGATTGTCAAGGCTTGAGCTTCCATCAAATTTACCCTTTCCCTTGTCATCATCTTTCAACTCCAAGGTGGGAGTCAAAACGGGCTCTTCAATTTCTTCACCCTCTTCAACATGCTCTTCATATGGAGCTTCATCATTTACCATGTCCATGTAAGGGTTCTCGAGTACTAGCCCACTCCTCAAAGTCACCGCACATGCTTGGTGACTTGAGGAAGCATCCTTGGAGCTTTTCTCTTGAGCAAGAAGACCTCCCGGAGGCCTTTGAGGATTGTTCAAAGCTTGAGAAGCCAACCTAGATTCCAATTCCCTCACTTCTTTCTTGTGAGCATTAGTGACATTTTGCAAGGCCAAGTTGTTTTGGATCTCCATGTTCTTGACAAGTTGCAAAACATCACTCATGGAAGGCTCATTCTCTTGGTGAGGTTGGTTGGTCAAAGGAAGTGCAAATCCATAGTCATTTCGACTACTTGAACCTTGATTGTTGTTCCTTTGGTTGTTAAAATTTCCTTGTTGGTTGTTGTTATAATTACCTTGTTGTCCTCTTGGACCTTGACCATTGAAGTTTGGTCCTTGATTGTTGTGGTTGAAATGTGGCCCTTGGCCTTGAAAAGATTGTTCGTGGAACCCTTGATTTGTTTGGTTGTTTTGGTTGCCTTGGTAAAAATTACCTTGGCCATGGTTGTTGAAATTTGAGTTCCCTTGGTTTTGGTTCCAATTACCTTGACCTTGATTCCAATTCCCTTGATTTTGAAAGTTACCATGAGTGTTGTAATATTGATCATTGAAACTTTGGTTTTGAAATTGGTTGTGACCTTGGCTTTGTTATGAGTTGTTGAATTGGTTTTTGTTGTTTCCTCTTGGAGATTGACCTCCGCCTCTAGGTTGGGAAAAACCTGGAGGGTTGGAAGTTGGAGCTTGTGAGTGTTGAGGGTTTAACACATTTTGGATTTTATAGCTCATATTTGGGTGACTTCTCAAACCCGGATGATAGAAGTTGGAGTTGGGATTGTAAGCACCTTGGTTTTGGAAGGGAGGCCTTGAGGGCCGTGGGTTGTTGTTGACCCCTTGAAATGCATTCACATGTTGAAAGTCACTCCCTCCTTCATTTTCATATGACACATTATTCCCACAAACTTCAAAAGTATGTCCATACCCATTACAAATTTCACAAGTAGGCCTTTGATAAGCTTCCACCATGGGAGGTTCATAAGACCCACTAGCTTCATTCACATGATGGCCTTGACTTTGATTGTGAGCCTTTTGAAGCTCGACCAAACCCTTGGTAAAGGTTTGTGTGAGCAAGTCAATTTTGGCATTAGTGTCCGCATTTGAAAAGTTCTCACTTGGGTATTTCGAACTCCTCCTCAAGCTATTTCCTCTAGTTCCATACCTAGCCTCCGACTCAACCATTTTTTTACCATAGCCTTGTTTTGAGGGAGAAGAGTTTAAAAGAATGTTTGAGTGACATACCAATCCGCTATGCCATGATGAGGGCAAAAGGCAAGTAGATCAATGAATCGATCCCACGCCTCTCAGAATTCTCCATCCTCTTGTTGGAAGGTTGTTATCTCATTCCTTAGCATTGCCGTTTTTGAGGCGCGGTAATACTTGCTTAGAAATTCCTTAGCTAAGGCATCCCAAGTAGTAAAAGTGTTGGGAGGATGGTTATTCAACCCACTCTCCGCCCGGTCTTTAAGAGAAAATGGGAACAACATTATACAAAGGGTTTCCTCGGGCACACCATTTCTCTTCATGATTTCTACTCTACTCTTAAACTTCCTCAAGTGAGCATGAGCATCCTCATCGGGAATGCCTCCAAAGCTATCCCACTCAATCGAACTCATTTGAGCCGGGTGTATCTCGAAGTAATTAGGGGCCAAAATACCGAAGTTGATTGGAGATTGGGTATCATCATGATTGGTTCGGTTACGGTCACGTAAAGTAGTCATTTGTGGTTAGTTTTATTTTTGAGGTGTTGTAGGTGGTGTGTTTTATAGAGTATTGTAGAAAGGGTTTACGAATGTGGGTTCAATGGTGTCATTTTCTGGGTGATCGGTTGTTGGAGTGGATGTAGAAGCGGTAGAAGTATTGACGTGTTGACACCTAAATGTTGTTGAATTCCTTACTCGAGCAAGTGTATTAGCACTTAGAGTCCTAAACAACCTTTCGGTCTTCGGATGGCTCAAAAATGACCCTTCACCCCTAGGTATGCACTCAAAAGCAACTCAAAAGCAAGTTAGACTTCTAGTGATTTTTAGGCACACTAGGGAAAGACAATAATTCAAGGCACTCTAAAAATAGTCAAGCAACTAAACACCAACAAAAACAATAATAAGTAACTATGACTAAATCTAAGACACAAAGCAAACTATGAGTTTCCTAACGCCATCCCCGGTAACGACGCCATTTGATGAAAAGTGATTTATCGTCAATTTACACGAGGATGGAGGGGTCAACTACAAGTTTGATTGCGTCTTATTTTAGCCTAACAAGAGTTGAATTAGGTGATTAACTATGAATTACTAAATGCAACAAATCGCTAAAATGATAAGATTAAAAACAATTTATGAAAAACTAAAGTAAAGGGTCCACCTTAGGGGGATCAATGGGTTAGTCAAGTAATTAGCAAGTGGGTAATAAGTTTGAGTATAATTAATTGTCAATGTCTCAACAATTAATAATATTCAACAAAGCTATCGCATTTGTCTCAAATTATTCATATAAACACTAGTCTAATCATCTCTACTGCCGTCGCTTAAAAGATAATCAAACAATACTCGATAAAGTGTTGTAACTTTCGTTTAGACAATTCATCGAACACCTTGTGTGCATATGGGTAATATTCTAATTATCACCACGAGTCTACTAATTACTCAACTTATTCTCCTACATAATCCTCCCTTAGGCTCCCCCTAAACCCTAGAGGGAGACTACTCACTCATGTTGAGGGAAAACAAGCAACTAAACACTAAGAATAAGGAGATGAACATCATATTTTAGGAAACAAGAATTCTAACAATCAAATGACAAATAATTAACTTGAAATGAAATAAATTGCATAAACAACTAAAGATGAAGAATTTATACCAACAATAGTTGTATTAATGAAATAGGGACAATGTCTGTTGGAGTAGGTGTCCTCCACAATAGTGCGTCACATAATAAATCTCATTAATGAATATAATTGGGATATTTATTAACTATATATATGATGATTAGTCAGTTGATTAACGTAAATCAATAACGGTTGGCTGACTAGAGTTTGACGTTATTGTCGTATGACGGCGGTGATCAACTGATTCCTTTCGGTCACACCTATAGGATGAAATCCAAATAGTAACTAATTATTTGTATATGATACAGTTGATTAGTCCATTACATATATTTGATATGTACGAGAGTTAATTGTTAGAAATTGAGTTAAGAACTCAAATTCGATTAAGTTTATTTTTTAATTATGCAATAATTGACTAATAAATTTATATCTTATTTTAATATGATTAAATAAGATCTAACTTAGTAATTAATCGTTAATTTACTAAATTAGGTTTTACATATATTTTGAGGTAGAGGTAATTAGTTAATTATATTTACAAGGAGTTGTAAAATAAATTAGTTGTGATTTGTTGATATAAGTAATCAGAATGAAATTAAATGGTGATTTATCTGCAGTAGGATAGTGGGTCTCTCTTAAGACGGGTATATCCGTCTTAAGAATAAAACATGTCAAGTGATACACCACTTGTGTGGATGAGACAAATAATTTTTGTTCTCTATGCATTTTGTCTTTAAATTATTCATCTCAAATGGGCATACTTGACCCGTCTTAGAATTTAATCGGATTTCTCCGTCGTTAATGAGAATTTGTGATTTATTTGGGTTTCCTTGTCTTGTGTTCTTTACTTAATTTTTGTTTGTGCTTTGCTCTTTTTGTGATATTGTATGGTTTTATAATGAAAGTAATGGATAATTTGGTGCCAAGTTCTTTTCGGTGGATTATTCTTGTAGTCTATAAGATGGTTGGTGGTTTTTATGTGAGTATGATGTTGGATAGTTTAGATGTAGTAGAAATAAGCGAGACAATGATATGCTAGTATTTGTGTAAAACCAATGCATCCTTGGGATGTAAAGTCGGAACAATGGAAAATATCTTTCTAGTTGGGTTATTTTTTCCCTCTAGATAGCGAATGTGCCATGGGTTGTCTTCAAACAGAAGCAGTACAAAGGTCGAGTTTTAGTGTTGTTCTCCCTTGATTATCCACTGACCAGTTTCATGAAAGGTTTGGTTCAATGTTGTTTTTATTGATGCTGACAGATTTGATCTATGACTACCACCACTCAATGACTTTACTTGCATCAACTTTATAAA
>JAIUZE010004425.1:0-16877 GCA_022085475.1 Heliosperma pusillum
TACCCAATCCTTAGTCCTTCGTAAGTACTTAGGGATGTTTTTAACAGCCATCCAGTGTGTTTCACCTGGATTGCCTTGGTACCGACTCGTCATACTCAATGCATATGCCACGTCTGGACGTGTGCATATCATGGCATACATGATCGATCCTATGGCTGATGCATAAGGAACACGACTCATGCGCTCGACCTCTTCCGATATCTTGGGTGCCTGAGTTTTACTCAAATGCATCCCAGAAGTCATTGGAAGGTACCCCTTCTTGGAGTTGGTCATGCTGAACCTTTCAAGAATCTTATCTATATAAGACTCTTGACTGAGTGATAACATCCGTCGTGATCTATCTCTATAGATACGGATCCCCAATATGCGTTGTGCCTCACCCAGATCTTTCATCTGGAAATGGTTCTTTAACCATACTTTTACGGAAGATAAGAGAGGAATGTCATTCCCAATCAAGAGTATGTCATCGACATACAATATCAAGAAGACAATCTTACTCCCACTCGACTTGACATACAAGCATGGTTCCTTGACCGATCGAGTGAAACCGTTCTCTTTTATCAGCTGGTCGAAACGATGATTCCAACTCCGAGAAGCTTGCTTAACTCCATAAATGGAACGCTTAAGCCTGCACACTTTATTAGGATTTTTAGGATCAATGAAACCTACGGGTTGTACCATGTACAATTCCTCCTCCAAATAACCGTTTAAGAAGGCGGTTTTCAAGCCAAATTTCATAGTCATGAAAAGCGGCAATCGCTAAGATTATCCGAATGGAACGTAGCATAACTACGGGTGCAAAAATTCCATCATAATGCAATCCTTGCACTTGAGTGAAACCTTTTGCCACTAGTCGTGCCTTATAGGTGTCTGGTTCTCCTTCTACAGAATGCTTTATCTTATAAAGCCATTTGCACTGAAGAGGTCGTACCTTATCAGGCAAATCAACCAGATCCCATACGTCATTCTCATACATGGAGTCCATCTTAAATTGCATGGCTTCAAGCCATAGTTTAGAGTCGGAACAGGTCATGGCACCTTTATAGGTAGCGGGTTCGTTACTCTCTAGGAGCAAAATGTCATCTCTATCATTCTCCTCGACCATACCAATGTATCTGTCTGGAGGAATGGAGACTCTACCCGACCTCCTAGGTTCCCCGAGGAATATTAACCGTAGCAGAAGTTGAAGGAACATCTTCCTCCATCGGTTGCTCTGTTGTTGGTTCTTGAATCTCCGACAGATCAAAGGTTCTATTACTTGTCTTGTTCTCGAGAAACTCTTTCTCTAAGAACTTCGCACTAGCCGCAACAAAAACTCGATGTTCGGTAGGCGAATAGAAGTAATGACCAAACATTCCTTTTAGATAACCAATAAAGTATGTCTTGACCGATCTCGGGCCGAGCTTATCCTCGTGTCTCCACTTGATATAAGCCTCGCAGCCCCAAACCCGAATAAAGGACAAGTTAGGGACCGTTCCCTTCCATATCTCATATGGAGTCTTGTCTACAGCTTTAGACGGACTTCGGTTAAGTATTAGAGCAGCTGACAAAAGAGAAAAACCCTAGTGAATCAGGTACTACTGTGTGACTCATCATGGATCGAACCATATCAAGTAATGTTCGATTTCTCCGTTCGGACACACCATTTAATTGAGGTGTTCCAGGTGGAGTTAACTGTAATATTATGCCACAGTCTTTAAGGTGTTGATCAAAGTCATTTGAAAGATATTCGCCACCACGATCTGATCGAAGTGCTTTAATATTTCTTCCCAGTTGGTTCTCAACTTTATTCTGGAATTCCTTAAACTGTTTAAAGGACTCCCTTTTATGTTTCATTAAGTAGACATATCCGTATCTACTCAAATCATCCGTGAAAGTGATAAAATATCTATAGCCGTCTCTTGCGTTGATTGACATAGGTCCACATACATCAGTATGTATGAGTCCTAATAGGTCATTAGCACGCATTCCAACACCTTTGAAGGAAATTCGAGTCATTTTGCCGATAAGACATGATTCACACGTGCCAAATGATTCGTAATCAAATGGGGAGATAGTCCCATTCTCAATGAGCTTCTTTACACGTTTTTCATTTATGTGTCCCATACGACAATGCCATATATAAGTTTGATCTTTGTCACCAACCTTTACTTTCTTATTATTCACATGTAATATGTCTGTGGTTTGATCTAAGATATAAATGCCATTCATGGAAACTGCTTTGCCATAAATCATTTCATTCAAAGAGAAAATACAGCTATTGTCTTTTATTGAAAATGAAAAAACGTCTTTATCAAGCACGGAAACAGAAATAATGTTCTTAGATAAACTGGGTACATAGTAAAAGTTATATAAATACAACTCAAATCCACTCGAGAGTTGGATTACATATGTTCCCATTAAGACTGCAACAACTTTTGCTCCATTCCCGACTCGCAGGTCCACATCACCCTTTGCGAGAGGTGTGATGTTTTTTAGGCCCTGCAAATGATTACACAGATGAGAACCATAACCTGTATTAAGTACCCATGTTATGGAACTTGCATGGTTAATCTCAATCATATGAATATAAGATGACATACCAACAGGAGTGACACGGCCTGCTTTTATGTCCTCACGGTACACGAGACAGTTCCTCCTCCAATGCCCATTCTTATGGCAATGGTGGCACTCAATGTCACTGTCCTTGCTCTTTGCCTTGCCTTGTGAGCTACTAGTCTCACCATGCCCACTCTTACCCTTTCCTGACTTCTTAAACTTTGGCTTCCCTACATTTAGGTCGCCATGAGCCTTGCCCTTACCTTTGTTCTTGTTGGAAATCATGAGAACATCTTGCTTCATGCTCCCACTCAATTTCAGATCCTTCTCGGTCTGTACGAGAAGTGAGTGTAGCTCATGAAGACTTTTCTTCATGTCATTCATGTAGTAATTTGCCCTGAAAAGGGCAAAACCATCATGAAGTGAATGAAGCACACGGTCAATGACTATGCTCTCACTGATTTTGCAATCAAGTGCCTCAAGTTTCTCGACATTCTCAATCATATCAAGAATGTGTGGGATAACCGGTTGGCCCTTCTGGAGTTTCGCCTCAAAGAAGCGACGGGTATGCTCATAAGTAACGATTCTCGATGCTTTTGAGAATTCGTTAGTGAGCGTGGTGAAAATCTTATTTGCACCTTGGGCAATGAAGCGTCTTTGCAAATTGGTTTCCATTGCAAAGATGAGTACGTTCTTTATCGCACCCGCTTCCATAACAAAGTCACTATAAGCAAGCGACTCGTTAGCTCTCGCATTAGGGCCTGGGTTTGGCGGTATTGGCTCAGTCAAGTACTGGAGCTTGCCGTCAGCAATGGCTGCATTCCGTAATGCCGCCTCCCAGTCCGTAAAGTTGGACCCGTCATTCTTCAGTCGCGTGGACTGATTCATGTGATCCATGAAAGTTTTAAGCCAGGACTCGCGTGCGAGTGTGGCATTTGGCATAGGGACATCATTATGGCCAGCCATTTGTTATAGCAGTATTATCAATATAAGACGAATTCTACTTGCAAAAAAGAAGAAAAAATATAATAATAAGCATACTCATCGATATGAATTAAGTCTAGTGCAAAACTTGTTTAATGCGAAGACTCAAGCATTTATACAATTGACCTCCCTCAAGAATTATATAAATGATCCCAAGACTCAATTATCTGTAAATTGATAAGCCATCCTCTTGGCTAATTCTACCTTTAGAATTCTTGGTCGATAAAATTTCTATCTTTAGTCCATCATAATCACGAGAAACTCTTCGGATTATAATGTTGAGGTAAGATAAGTCAACACATATTACTTACCCAACGTAGAAGGGGTCATATGGAGAGTAAGGTCCTATATGCCTACCGTCGAAGAAGGGATTCATAGTAGTTTGGCCTATAAAGACTAGTCTCAATATTAGGTTTTAGAGGAAGATCCCATCAACTTTATTTTAATTCATTTTAAGTGAACGAATATCTAGCATGCGAGAATGAATAAACTAAGATGATGGCTTTAATTCGTGTGACATCTTTATGTCCATAATAACTAACATTCAAACTATTTGAGTCAATTTTCATGCATTTTTAGTAGTAGATGGTTTGGTTTAAGCGGAATATGATGCACTAACTATCATGTGAAGAAATGAAACAAGAACGAAAATACGTAAAATTACAAGGTCCTAGTGTGGCCTATCTACCAAAATGAACAAAATACAACTTTGGAATCCATCCATGTTTGGACCCGAAAAGCTTGTCTTGATGTTCCATCTTGGTCCATGTAGCGGGAGTGAGCAATCCGATCTCCATCTTTAGTCTTCTCAAATTACATTTAATAAATTACAAAATATAAACCTATTTATATTCTAATTTAAAAACATAATTTCAAAGAAAACAAAAGGAGATTCGAGATCTCAAAATTACATCAAGATCATGTTTCCATCATTACAAAAACATAATAAACTAAGGCCACACTAGGTAATACAAATTACAACCAATTGCAAAAATACGTAAATAAATCATTCAACAAATCATTCAACAAAATAAAATGCATCAACAATAAATTAGTCATTCAAGACATAATTCTTTAATTATGTAGAGTAATTTATCCAAACCACCTATTTTAAATGATCAAAGTTATGTGACAATTCCTTAATTACTCACAATAATTCCAATCAATCAATTAAAACCCCAATTTTAATTCATATTATCGTATAATATGAATTAATCCAACATTATTTTAAACCATTTTAAATAATTGGGTATCCAATAATTGTGAACTTTTTCACAACAACAATTATACATTATCAATATAATGCATTAACAAAAAATATTCGGCCAAATTTAAAAAAAAACAAAAACCGAATAATTTTTTTTTTTTTCAAAAACAGCTACGACTTGTTTATTATTTTTTTTTTTTTAATGTTGCTAATATTACAAGATCGGTACAATTATCAACTTTCAATCATTATTAAACATTGATACAAACTAGATGATTCAATTTAACATTTTAAAATGAATATCTAAATCATGATTAAATTGATTATCTTAATATTCAACTAATCATAATTGATTTGAACATCATTAAAATTAATGAATCATGATGCAAAACAACAATTTAACATCATGTATACCAAAAATATATAGCAAAAACAAATGTTCATAAACATTCAAAACAATTTCCATTTACATTTTAATTTAATTCTTATTAAATCAAAACATCTACAAATTTATCATATTGTCATCTTAACATATTAAAAAAACAATATCAATAAATCAAAATGAAAACAAGAATCAAAAATAAAAAAATAACACCGACCGAAAAAAAATATTTCAGCCGAATAGAAAATTTTTTTTGAAAAATTTTAATTTAATATATTTCATCATTTATGAAAAATCATATAAAATAATTTCGTAGCCTTGGCTCTGATACCACTTGTGGGAAATATCGGTATATTTCATACATGAAATTTAAGGATTATAACGAAATTATAATATATGAGATACGAGTCATAAACGAAATACATAAAGATTAGAATTAACCTTCGGTCCTAGCAATATGGCCTAAGAACAAATATCAAGATGATATTCTCCTAATTGTTGCACCCAAGATGCTTTGAGAAATGCCTTTGCTTGTGCTAGAATGAACACCAAAAATTACTGCTAATTTTTGTGAAAAAGTAATTGTCATGATGAGAAAGTAGAGAAGAAGAGTTTATATAAAACTCTCCTCCTCTTCTATTTGGACCGTCCAACACAAGTGGAGGAAGAAGAGGACTCTTTTTCCTCTACTTGTTTTTAGGTAGTGAAGTCAAGATAGGAGTCTTCTCTCTTTTATTTATTAATGTTTAATATGTGTATGTATTATTATTGTCATTTGTCACAAATTAATAAGTCCATACATCATCTTGTAGTCGATTTATTAATATCGGTCTGACATCATTTATTATGACAATATCGTATAATATATACGTCAACTATATATAAATATCATATATTTATAATTTGCTAATTAAATATAACAGTTTATATTTAATTACGAATTAACATTTAATTTGTTTAAGCTTACATTATTTAATCGTATTAAATAATATACATTAATTAGATATAACAGTTTATATTCAATTATGAATTAACATTTAATTCGTCTCAGCTAGTATTATTTAATCGTATTAAATAATCGTATCATCATTACATTGACTAACCTTTTAGTCATATATATCGATTAACCTTTTAGTCATATAAGGCATCAATATGATTATATTTTTTTATATAATCACATCTCTCAAACACATCCTTTAGGTGTGACTTTTAGGGACCAGTTCATCACCGCCATTAAAATGACAATAACGTCAAACTTCTAGCAAGCCAACTGTTATTGATAAACGTTAATCAACTGATAAGAATACCAAGTATACCTTGTGAACATGTAAGAGATTTATACACGTTATCACACAAACTGTGGAGGACACTAGCTCCAACATGAAGTTATACTAGAAAAGACTAAAGTCACCTAAACATGAGTTACACTATAATTGACTACAGTTACACAATTAATAAATGAAGTTTCACTAACAAAGGTTAAAGTTACACTTATAAAAATGTTAAAATTAAATCATATTTTAACTTAAAGTTACACAATTAAGAATTAAAGTTACACTCATAAAAAAACTAAAATCACATAAATTTGTTTAAAAATTATATAAATTCAAATTTATATAGTCGAAATCACATTTTAATTTAAAGTTATAAAAATAATGGTTGAAGTTACACTCTTAATGACTAAAGTTACTCTCATAAAAAAACAAAAATCACATAAATTTATCATAAACTTACATAAATTCAAATTTATATAGTCGAAATTACATTTTGGTTTAAAGTTACACTAAAAAAGGTTGAAATTACACTCGTAATGACTAAAGTTATATTCATAAAAAATCTAAAATCACATAAACTTGTTTAAAGTTACATAAATTCAAATTTATATAGTCAAAATCACATTTTAGCTTGAAGTTACAAAAATAATGGTTGAAGTTACACTCGTAATGTAGGTCCACTCATTTTGTTCTAATCTTGTCCCTTCATTTTATTCTAATCTTGTCCATCCATTTTTCTTTTAATCTTGGCCCTTCATCTTGTTCTAATCTTGTCCCTCCATCATCTTCATCCAATGGCCAAGATGAGGACTCATGGACTCAATTTTAAAGGTGGACTCATTAGAACTTTCCTATATATATATATAAATGAGATCACATAAGTCCACTTTCTTAGGTGAGTCCATGATTCCTAATCTAGACCATTGGATCAAACAAATGAAAGGTTGAGATTAAAACAAAAAATAAAAGGGTAATATAAAAGCATTCAAACACCCACCCCAAACCCTAATAAGAAAACATAACCACTACTCTCTCTACCCACTTCTCTCTCTACTTATCTCTCTCAAACCCATCTCCACCGGCCTCCTACCCCTCCCTCGACAACGACGACGACGCCGCCTACCCCACCCACCTATCCCACCGCCGCCTACCCCACCCCACCCACCTCTTGACGATGCCGCCGCCGACTCACCTACCAGCCGCCCTTCCTCCCTTTATTCCTCCACTTACCGCCACTCATGCTCCTCTCATTTCTCCTTTTATTTTTTAAGATCTGGGGTGGGGTTGGTGTAGAGTTGTGGTTGTCGGATTTTTTTTTTCAGATTTGGCCGTGGGGGGTGGAAGGAGGTCGTGGTGGTTGTAGTCGGGTGGTGTTTTTTTCTCATTTCCCTTGTTTTGTGTCGTGATGGATTGACACTGGTTGGTGTTTTTTTTTTCTGTTTTTTTAAGATTTGTGTTGTGGTGTTGTCTAGGTTTTTGTCCTTTTTTTCTAGATTTGTTTCGTGGTGGTGCGTGACTTATCGTGTTGTGGTGCTCCGGCGTGGTTGTTGTGGTGGTGGTGTTTGGAGAGTAAAATTACATTGTATTTGAGTAATGTTACGCTAAAAGGAACAAAAGTTACATAAACTTAGACTAAAGTTACATCATTAAAGGTCAAAAATCACATAAAGGGTGGAATATTATTGTACAAATAGGACTAAAATTGTATAAACTTTGACCAAAGTTACATAAAATTGTACTAAAGTTGCTTAAAATTGTACTAAAGTTACATTAAATTTGACTGAAGTTTCATAAAATATGATTAAAGTTACATAAATTTGAAATTAATATGACCTTAAAAACATAAAGTTACACTCGTTAAAAAATGAAGTTACACTCGTAAAGAACTAAAGTTACATATACTATTCATTTAAATTATTAAATTTGATTAAAGTTACGTAACTTTGAAATTAATATGACCTTATAAAAATAAAGTTACACTCGTTAAAAAATGAAGTTACACTCGTAAAGAACTAATGTTACATATACTATTCATTTAAATTATTAACTTCAAATTAATATAACTTCAAATTAGTTTATAAATTGAACTATATTAGCAGTGTAACTTCAGTATTTTTACAAATAAAACTTTAGTCATCTAAAATAATATGATTAACTTGAGTCCAATTTATACAACGCTGGTCAAATTTTTATGTAACTTTACTCTGATTGTATGTAACTTTAGTTTAATTTCAACTTTAAAGATGTAAATTTGGTTTAATTTTGTGTAACTTTCGTCTGATTGTATGTAACTTAGTCCGATTATATGTAACTTTTGTTATTTTATAGAGTAACTTTACTCTAATATTATGTAACTTTAGTCTCAACCACGCACAACAACCCCAATCTCACCAGAGCATCACAACACAGTGTCACGCACCACGACACCACCCACTATCAAGACACAAATATGCAAAAATAGAAAAAAAAAACTCGACAACCACCATGACACAAATATGGAAAAAAGGAAAAAAAAAAACACCACCGCGACCTCCATTCACCATCCACACCAAATATGAAAAAAAAGGAGAGGAGGATGAGTGGCGGCAGGAAGGAGAAAGGGGAGGGCGGCGGCAGGAGCAAGAAGTGCGACGGTGGTGCGGCTGGTAGGGGCGGGAAGAGTTGCATCCGTGGCACACGTCAGACGAGGAAGGAGGACGGCGGCAGCAGTGGAGTCGTGGTGCGCCGCCGGAGGATGGAGGTGGTGGTTTGATTTTGTTTCTTTAGGTTATTATAGGAAGAGTAGAGAGACTGTGTGAGATGAGAGGGAGAGTGACAACTGAATAATGAGGGAGTGATTAGGGTTTATGTTCTTTTATATGTAGTCCTTTGAATTTGTTATAATCTTGTCCATTCATTTGGTTAGATCCAATGGTCCAAATTAGGACTTAGGGACTCACTAAAAAAATGGACTCATGTGAACCCATCTCTCTCTCTCTCTCTCTCTCTATATATATATATATATATATATATATATATATATATATATATTCAATTAATTTGGGAGTTTAGACAAGAATCATACACATGGGATTGTCAAAGAAAAATTTCACAGGTGTTTTATCAACCAATTATGTGGGTAGACCCGACATAGAACCGGACCCGATGGGTATGGGTATAGTTCCATTCATTTTAGACTTTTTAGGGTCTGGATCGGATATGGGTCGAAGATAGGTGATACGGTAATGGGTCGGATATGGGTCCAAGTAAGACCCGTACCCAACCCGTTGTCATCCGTAGTCGGCGTTAAGGGTGTGGCTTGGTTAGATTCATTGGTGGGGTTGGGGTTGTCGGTCATCAGGAAAAGGCTGGTGGGGGGCAGTTGGTGGTCAGGGTACTTGTTGTTAGGGGAAGGTTGGTGGTTAATGGTAAGGGTTGTTGTGGCTATGGATGAGACTAAAGGTATTACAAGTGTTTTTTCTTTTTCAAATGCTTGAACAATTTTTTATTTGTTTTGAGTAAATGTTTCATTACATAGTATTATTTTAATGTTATTAAAATTAATTTAAAATATGCTTTGTGTTGTACATTTTTATATAAGTTATATATCTGTTATGTTAAATTTTCTAATGCACTACAATTTTTATTTTGAAATTTTTAGAATTTTTTTCTACGTAGTAATTTTTGTGATGCAGTGGCAGGCGAATGTGGTTGGGGAGGGAAAAAAAGTACGAGTTGGGAAAGATTAAAGAAGATGTCATAAATTAGGATTGGAGGGGCGTAAAAATGACAACGGCAATTTGGTAAAAAGTACGAGTGGCGACTTATGAACTCAAGCACCTAAGGAGGGAATGGGTGAAGTAGGCATCACATACAAATTCTCTTGTAAATCAAGTATAAAATTGAAAGCCCTACAAGAATAAAAAAATAACAATAAACTTCTCGGATTTTATTTACAGATTATATTATATTTTGAAGGTCATATTAGACACTGATTGCAAATATTAAGTGTTCTAATGTAGAGTTTCTGCATTGAATAAAGATACGTTAAAATAAACAACTTCAAAAACTTTTTATTTTATAACAACAAACTTCTAGGATGGTGGTTAGAGAGTTTGTTGTATTCAAGAATTTTGGGTATATAATAACTGCATTGTTGAGTGTACGAAGCACTCCCTCTCATTATTTAATAATGCTCCATATTCTAGTTTTGGCCTATTCATTAGTGTTTTACGTAAAAATGTATTAGATGCTTAATATAAAGTCCACGACACGAATGAATGATTTATATGTTGTTTAGATCGATCTGACAACAACTTTGCTCCTTCGGACGTTGAACTTAAGTTCCTCGAAACAGTTATCCTTCATCTCAATCTTTTCATGAAACAAAGGACAAACCTACCCTCAAGGGGTTCCAAGGAAAGCCTCTTCGATGTTTAAGTAAGTTTTACGTTTTCACCTTGATCCCGATTGGATTTCTCGTGAGGAGATATTCTTGGCCGACCGATTGTAGTGAGAGAAAGTTCTTGAGAGTTAGAGATTAAATACTTTCATGGTTGGATTGTGCTTTTATTTATAGGAGACAAAATGGTACGGTAAAGGAAAACACGTGGGAGGTTGATATGACCTTGGTCGTACTGTTGACCTGGGATTGAACGACATTTTCAAAAATAGGCTTTGTGTGAATCTTTTACCATCAGCTTGGCATGGGCCTTAGGGTCAATTTTCGTTGGTGACGAGACCCATACCCTTTGTCCACGGCTTTTGGGATTATGGAAGAACCTTGTAGGCTTTTCCTTGGTTACTTTGGCCTTTTTGACCAAATAGAGTTGTCTTAAATTTCCCACCTCATCTATTGTCCCAACCGAAGGCAGCCAAATATTTATTAATGGACTTTGGTTCCATGTTGGCATATGCTTTAGTGGCATTCAGTTATAGATGGGTCAAATTACCTTGGTTCCAGCGTAGGATAATAATAAATATAGTCATACTAAAGAAAGGAAGAACAATCTAAAATTAACAACAAAAAACCAGAGATATACAATTGCTTGATAGATCTCCTAATCTTCTTCTTCGATGATAATAGAGTGATAAATGAGGTTTTAAAATAAATTTGGGGGTGAGTAAAATTGATTATAATGGAGTAAAAATTGTTGTGAAACAAAGGGAGAGATATTTATAGAGAGAAGGTAGAGAGAAAGTAAGGGAGGGAGAACCCTTTTCTTATTCCATTATAAGGGGTATATATACACATACAATAGGGGTAGAGTTTCCATAAGATAATATATTCTAGTATCCTATAAGATATGGACATCCATATAATAATATTTCATAACACTCCCCATTGGATGTCCATTACTAAAGAACATGCCTCGTTAAAAACCTTACTAGAAAAACCCTATGGGAAAAACACTAGAAAGAAAAAGAGTACAATAATCTCCAAATAAGCATAACAAGCTGCCTCGTTAAAACTTTTCCATGGAAAACCCAGTGGGACAAAACCATAGATAAGGAAAAAGAGTGCAGCGCATGCTACTCCCCCTGATGATAACATGACTGTATGTAACTTCAAATGAATCATGCTTTGACGTAACTTCTCGATCGTTGAATAGAATACATTGTAGTTGATAAAGTTGATATCTTCATATTCTTGATAATTTCAATCTTCATATGTCTTTAGAAATAACAATTCGGATGTAGTCATTCATGATGACTCTTGATCTTCATTTCAGGTAATACACCAAATAGTGAGAGAAAAATAAGTTCAATTCTTCTCATAACATGACATAATATTATGTCTAAAACAATTGTCATCTCAACAATCATTACTATAGCGTATCAATAATGCGCTTGTAGTGCTATCTCGTTAAAAACCTGGATAGGAAAAACCCGTTGGGACAAAAACCTAGTCGAAGGGAAAAAGAGTGTAGCAATCATCCATATATTGAATCTCTACAGGAGATGCAACCATATTGTTTGATAACAATAATCCACTTAATACATTCACTGATTTTCTTTACTAAACCATTGGATTGACATCCTCATTGTAGACTTTGACTACATTATTTTTCAATCGTTATGGTCCATAAGTACCATATGCTCATATGCACGTGTCATACAAATCTGATTTTCTTTACTAAACCATTGGATTTTCTTTACTAAAACTTATTCACGTGTCATACAAATCTGAATTCTCATATGCTCAAACTGTAAGTTGAGACAACAAATAAACTTTAAAGGAGTTTTGATGTTCCATTTTGCAACTAATCACGATATCTTTCAATCGTATTGTAGAGGTTCATATATTTTATCATGAGTTCAAAACTCAATTGATAATCATTTATAAGAGGCTCCTTCAGGGAGTTATCCTGGTAGGATTAAAATATATTTCTCCTTTAAACATTTATCCATAAACAATATTATGAAAGCTGTGCATACATACGATATGAAACAAATTCCTAAATAACATATTTTAATAACAATGCAATAAAAAGAATATATACACTAAACTAAGATGCAATGATGATTTATTATCTACATGCACATGATGATGACATAAAATACAAACTATATAGTATCTTTTCCAATATTCATAATTTCAATTGACTTCAGGTCAATATATGGACTTCAGGTCCATGAGCTCATTTATAATCAAAGATTATATGTCGACAATCAAAATTAGGACTTACATATAATATCCCTACTTTCTAATCCATTAAACTCCGCGCGCAAATGCATATCGGTTCCATAACCATATCGATATAATTTCAACATCTCTTGATATTTTCAGTACTGATAAGTGATATCTGAATTCATAGGGTACCATTTCATCTCTACATCGGCCATCTATTATCATTCAGATATTTATGTCACTTTAGGGACATACAAATTTCTTTACTCTATAAGAGTACCAACTGCTCATACTTGTCATTTTCTTATTATTTGAATTATGTGAACCGATATGACTTCCACACTACATTTCATGTGTGGTTATTGTTCAATTTGACAAGAATTTCAATTTTCATTACATATAATATCTATGACTAATTTATAGCACGCTATACCACAAATAGGGCTAATCTGTCTATAATTAAATCATAGATCCCAATGTAATGTCACATTTAGACAAGGTGATCAAACTGGTATCGTAATACATCTTCATAACTAAATGAATGCCATCATTTTTAATTTTATGAACCTCTATTTGATGTATTTCATATTGAAAACAAACCGCTGAACTCCAGGTTCAGTCGGGGATAACTTACCTGTCTGTTTTTACCAGCTTTTCCTTATCATTCTGCCCCTAAGGTGGTAAAAACTATCAATAACAGATAGATTTAATGGGCAATAAGTTATTATATCCACCTTAGATCTCAATTTCTCATATCACCGATGAGAATTTATTTGGAAATTTTTGTATAATAACAAAATATTTCGGAGAGTAACATATAATGCAGTTGGATTTCTAATAAGCCGAATCACAATGCCTAATTTGGGAGATCAACGATTTTATACAATAATTAAAATGTGATTGCTGATCACAAGAACTACTCAGAAAAATCATTATGTGGGTACAAGCCATTCAATAGGGTGTCAATCCATACACCAACATTTAAGTTCTTTATTAAACTTCTGAGTAATGTTTATATCTCCAATATCAAATATACTCAGTCTCACTGTAGTGTCTTGCCTTTAATGAAATTTCTACACGAGAGAGTTTCAGCACTTATCTTTTCTCTATACTAGGATAAACTTCAGGTTTATCAAAACGGGTATAATAAGAACCCGGATGGCCTCAATCGTCACATCTTAACAATATAATGTCAACTTTCTTAGTTTGCCCAAAAATCATGGCAACTTACATAAGCACTTGGTCGTGTCTAGATAGTATAATTTATCACACGCCACTTTCTAGTTGATAATTCAACATGCTAAACTTTTGGTTAACAATGTCATATCACGTGCCAAATTTCTAGTTGACTATAATTACATTGGTAAACTTCCAGATAGCTAAATTTCGCATATGAATTCAAAATAATTCCTCTGTATCTGGTTCGATAAAATAGATGTGACATAAGACTAACTAATGTCTTATTTATATTGGCAAGACTAAAAATAATATCGCAATATTTCTTTAGGTAATATTATACATTGCTCTTTCTTGTAGTATGAACACAAATCATACATCAAAATTCCTTTTAGGAATACAAAACTTAACCGATTCTTAAAA
This sequence comes from Heliosperma pusillum, assembly GCA_022085475.1. Taxonomy (NCBI): domain Eukaryota; kingdom Viridiplantae; phylum Streptophyta; class Magnoliopsida; order Caryophyllales; family Caryophyllaceae; genus Heliosperma; species Heliosperma pusillum. The sequence goes on from JAIUZE010004425.1 coordinate 14,595, forward strand.
TAATCTTAGTTAAACTCAATTAATAATGTATCAGTCCCGTCAGGGGAGGTGGTGAAATCAACAAATCATAGTGATCATTCTTTTCATAATATTAAATAATTGATCACATGTCACTTGTATACGAGATACTACACATAGTGCTTTAAGCCACATACACTATAATGTGTCTACATGACTACATTATTTGTATGAATGATAAATATATTCCATACTCAAAACATGATATCTCATTCGCTTCAGAGAATGATTTCGAATTGATTTGATATGATTCTCAATTTCTAAGAGTATCTCATATTTTGCAAATATTCATTGTATAAACATTGAGTTTATTCTTAATTATGATACTCAAATAATACTCATTATATGAAATGTGAGAATTTATAAACATTGTGAACTTCAAGTCACAGTTTCAATATCAGTAAACATTATGAAATTCAGGTCATAATTCAGTATAAGTAAATACTATGAACTTCTAGTCATAGTTTCAGTATCTTTAAATAATAATATGAACTTCAGGCCATATAATAAACATCAATCAACTCGTATATTAATTTCATTTTTCTTTACTCATATAGATATATTAGTCCAACATAACCTTTCATGAAATATTTTCCTTCACTATTCGAATTTGGCTCAATAAAGGCTTCATCAATTGGCTCACTAAAGGCCAAATTATTAGGCTCAATTCAGGCCGAAATATTAGGCTTAATATTATGCATTGTTCTCAATTTCTGTTATAAGCAGGGTCTTAATGCGATGTCACATTCACTTCAAGGAATGAATGAAATTTTAGATTTCATTATACTGTTCAACCTCAGGTGAACGAGAATCAATTCAGAAATAATATTTCCTATATTAAAGACCGCTTTATTCATTTAAAACTCAAAATGCGGTTCAAAAATCGCAGCTGTGAACTTCTGGTCACAAGCATTTACATGTGAACTTCTAGCCACTTATACTCATATAATATGAATATATTTTACTGATGAGACGGTGTTAAATTATTATACACCTTTAAAACTTTGAACTTCAGGCCAAAGTCATAAAATGGACATATATCTAATCTTTATAAGAATAATCTCTTGTAACTTTAGGTCCAAAATTATATGATATGTTCTTTCTCAAAACTTATTCATATATATGGATTTCTGCTACAATATATAGAATATTAAAATTATCAAGATAATAATTGTATTCATTCGGAATTAGTGGTGATGTAACAACCCGAAAATTACCCAATTTTTCTAGTAAAAATATTTACTAACACTTTTCAGCAGACTTAAGTTTTTAAAATAGAATTTATTGTTTCGAGTCGTATTTTAAAATTCCGAGTTCGTATTTGGAATTTCTGAGAGATTTCATGAAAATCCCGTTTTTAGTCATCTTTGACTTTTCTTGACTTTTAAGTCGTCTTTGACTTTTCTTGACTTTTTAAAGTCGTCATTGACTTTTCTTGACTTTTAAGTCGTCATAAACTTTTCTTGACTTTTAAGTCATCTTTGACTTTTCTTGACTTTTAAGTCGACTTTGACTTTCGTTGACTTTTCCCGACTCGCCTTGTAAATTTGAAGACCAAAATTTTATTTAAAAAAATAAATTTAATTTATTTTTATTAAGATTTATTTGAATTTATGATAATTTAATATAATTATTTTGAATTTATTCGGAATTAAAGAATAACTTTTACGGTTTAAACCCCGAACGTCATTTAACTATTCCCGAGTCATCTTAAATCCCGAAACAAAACCCGAAACCCGACTTTGGCATGAGTCACACGCCCATGTCATCTTTTTCCACTCACAATTAGATATTTTAATTGTTTTGATTAAACTAATAATAATATCTAGATATTTATTAACTTTATCGATCAGTTAACGAAAATTACGCAAAACGCTCGAAATCAGATCCGTTTCCTCACCTATCCACACGGCTCCTTTTCTCTCTTAGGCCTTGATATTTTCCTTTCTTTTCATTAAAATAACATAATATCTAGATATTTAATTTAATTAACTTAATATCTAATTAATTATCTTATTATAATAATAAAACCCGAGTCAATTCCGTAACAACAATTTCAAAACCCGAATCATTATTTCTTCTATATGTACACGGCACACTCCATCATTACTCACCAACAAATTTTCATTTTTACAATAAATCAAATTAAGATCTAATTAATCGTTCTTCATTCGTTCTTCGTCGTTCTTCATTCGTTCTTCGTCGTTCTTGAGCAAAATCATCATAAAACCTTCATTTCTTAATTAAATCCGTCCTAACTTATAT